>JAJOOH010022087.1:0-20261 GCA_029582605.1 Solanum gracilifrons | reverse complement strand
TAGAGAGGTGCCACATCACCTTCTCTATGTTTCTCCTTTATATATATATATATATATATATATATATATAGATTATTATGGTAAGAATATTTGTAATATAATTATAATTATAATTACCTATTTTTTTAGGAATTACTACCCAGTTTATAAAAATTATGTGAATACTTCTTCCACCGCTCTTCTTACCCTATTTTTATAGGAATTACTCTGTTTATAAAAATATTATTATTTGATTTTGTGTGGGTACTCTTTGTTGCGGAAGCCGAATATATAGAAAGTGATGGAATCAGAATTGCTATATCTAAAGGTAGCTAATAAATAGTAAATGAGATAACAATAAAAAGAACACAAGGAATTAACGAGGTTCGGCAAAATTTATTTTCTTTTGCCTACTCCTCGGACACAACCAATCAATATTTATTTCACTCCAAAAGAATATAAGTGAAATACTACAAGAAAGAAAGAAGAACAAATGCCTTTGAAGATGAGAAGGCAAGTGAGAGGTGTGCTACAAATGAATTATGAGCTAACTATTTATAGGAGTGGATTCTTCCAATTGATGTCATCCATAACATCACAATGTGTCAAAATGTCAAGATTTACCTTGTGAAACCATTTTATGGTTCACCTAAATTTCACCTACAAAAAGTGCTATCTAGACTTTTGTACCGATGAAGAATTATCTTCCTAACTATCAAATCTTCACATTAATTCATCTTTGAATCTTGTCAAATTTAACAAATCTCCACCTTGGCAAGATTCTCCATTTTCAAATTTCTCTCAACAACAATTTTTGATTGTGTCTTCAACCTCAATCTTCAATGTTTGACAATGTTGATCAAGTTCAAACAATGTTGAAACTTGACCGCAATCACCACTTTTATCAGCATATCGGCAGGATTATCCATAGTATGGATTTTCTTCACTATGACTCCACCTACTTCGATGATGTCTTGTATGAAATGATATCGGATGTCAATATGGTTCGTCCTTGCATGATAAACTTGGTTCTTTGCTAATTGAATAGCACTTTGACTATCACAAAATATTGTGATTCCTTCTTGTCCAATACCAAGCTCTCTAAGCAATCCTTGAAGCCAAGTTGCCTCCTTCGTAGCCTCTGTAATTGCCATATACTCTGCCTCAGTGGTAGACAAAGCAACTGTTGACTGCACAGTAGACTTTCAACTAACTGGTGCGTTAGCAATAGTGAAAACATAACCAGTAGTTGATTTTCGTTTGTCCAAATCACCTGCATAATCTGAGTCACAATATCTAACAAGATATGGACTATATTTATGCTCAAAAACCAATCCAACATCTACAATATTATGAATATACCGTAGAATCCATTTTACAACATGCCAATGATCCTTCCCAGGATTATGCATGTACCTGCTTACAACTCCAACGACGTGTGAAATATCTGGCCTTGTGCAAATCATTGTATACATCAAGCTACCAACAACATTCACATATGGTACTCTTGACATATATTCTCGTGCAGCTTCATTCTTTGGCGACATAGCATCACTAAGCTTAAAATGAGGAGCAAGCGGAGTGCTAACCGATTTCGTTTTCTCATTCATGCCAAATCGATTTAGTACCCTCTTCAAATATTCTTTCTGAGATAAATAGAGTTTCTTTGAATGCCTATCTCTTTTTATCTCCATGCCAAGAATCTTCTTTGCCTCCCCCAAATCCTTTATCTCGAACTCCTTTCTTAGTTGAATCTTTAGCTTCTTAATTTCCTCTTGGTTTTTAGAAGCTATCAACATATCATCAACATATAGGAGAAGATATATAAAGGAATCGTCTTCAAGCTTGCGCAAATACACATAATGATCGTATTTGCTTCTATGTACCTTTGCTGCAACATAAACTTGTCAAATCGTTTGTACCATTGTCTAGAAGATTGCTTCAATCCATACATCGATTTTTCAAGTTTGCACACCATATTTTATTTTCCATCAACTTTGAATCCTTCTCGCTGAGTCATGTAGATTTTCTCTTCCAAGTCTACATGTAAAAATGCGGTTTTCACATCCAATTGAACTAGTTTCAAATTCAACTATGCTACCAAAGCCAACAAAACTCTAATGGAGAAGTGTTTCACAACTAGAGAAAATACCTCATTATAATCAATTCTCTCCTTTTGAGCATATCCCTTGGCCACCAATTTTGGTTTGTAGCGAACATCTTCTTGGTTAGGAAATCCTTCTTTCTTTGCAAATACCCTCTACTTATCTTTTTTTGAACCTTGGACTGCGTCTTTATAAGTGGTAGGAATGTCATCAACTGCAATTGAGTCTGCACAAGCCACCATATCTATGAATCGAGCAGGTTTTCTTATTATCCTTTTTTGCTTGCCGGTTGCTATTGATTCAAGTTGTGGTTGAGGTTCTTGAGATGGAACCTCCCCTTCGACTTACTCTTCTTCCAGAGGAAAAACTTTTGTTGTCTCCTCATTTGATCCCTGTGTTGGGAAAATTATCTTTCCCTCAAACTGCACCTACTTTGAAGCACCATCAGTTTGTTTGACTTCGTCAACTGTTACCTTATTTGTCAAGGAAGATTAATCAAGGGTAACATCCCTGCTGAAAATAATTTTTCTTGTCTCTGGACACCATAAACGATATCCCTTGACTCCAGAAGTAATTCCCATAAATAAAGTTTTCTTTGCTCTTGGGTCCAATTTTGACTCTCTTACATGATAATATGCAATTGAGCCAAATACATATAAAGAACAGTAATATTTAGTAGGTTTTCCATACCATTTTTCTAATGGTGTCTTCCCACCAATAGCAACAGATGGTAGACGCTAAATGAGGTGGCATGCATATGTTATTGCCTCAGCCCAATATTCTTTGCCCAAGCCAGTATTGGACAACATACACCAAACCTTCTCCAGTAAAGTTTGGTTCATGCATTCTGTTACTCCATTCTGTTGCGGTGTATTTCTGAGGATGAAATGTCTGACGATGCCATTTTCCTCACAAATTTTCTAAAAAAGATCATTTTTGTATTCTCCACCATTGTCTGTGCGAATACACTTGATCTTTTTGCCACTTTGAGTTTCTATCATCGCCTTCCATTTGAGAAAAAATCCCAATACTTCATCATTTGTTTTCATCGTATACACCCACAGTCTTCGGAAAAAGTCATTAACAAATGTTACACAATAGTGTTTCCCACCTAATGAAGGTGTTGTGGAAGCACCCCAAACATCTGAATGAACATAATCCAAAATACCTTTAGTAATGCGGATAGCCGATCCAAATTTAATCCTTGTTTGCTTTCCCTTGACACAATGCTCACAAAACTCCAAGTTGCAAGTTTTTACTCCTTTTAGCAATCCTTGATCTGATAAAGTTTTCAAGGATTTTCCTCCAGCATGTCCCAAGTGCATTTGCCACAGCCTGGTCATTTCTGTCTCTTTGTCGTCATTGGATATTGTTGTTGCTGTCCCAATAATTGTACTACCTTGATATTGGTACATGTTATTATTTCTTCGAATTGCCTTCATTACCACCAGTGCACCAGAGCATATTCTCATTACGCCATTATCTGCAATGACTCTGAATCCCTTTGACTCTAGAGCTCCTATAGAAATGAGAGTTTTCTTCAAATTCGGTACATATCGAACATATGTTAATGTTCTGGTCAATCCATCATGATTCCTTAATCTAATTGAACCAACACCATATGCGGTAAGAGGATTATTGTTTGCGGTGTGAATAAATCCACATTTTCGTTCTTGTAGATCAATAAACCAGTCTCGATTGAGACATATATGATAGCTACAAGCTGAGTTCATCAACCATACATCAGATTATTTGGATGGATCTGTTGTAACTAGTGAGTAATCTGAGTCATCACAATCAGCCACATTTGAATTCATGACATCCTTTCCATTATTTGGTTTGGCTTTGCTTTTCAACTTTGGGCAGTCTTTCTTCCGGTGCCCTTTTTCTCGGCAAAAGGCACATTCATCTTTGCTGAGTCTGGATCTTGACTTGGATCTCCCGTTCTTCGTTCTCACATGATTTTGAGAAAGACCTCTCACAATTAGAGCTTCTGCTTCTCCGCCCTTTTGTTTTTCTCTCTTTCTTTGTTCATAACTATATAAGGTAGAACAAACTTCTTTGATAGATACTTCATCATTCCCATGCAGTAGAGTAGTTTCAAGGTGCTCGAACTCATCGGGAAGTGAACTTAACAACATTAAGGCCATATCTCTAGCCGTAAAAGTTACGTCCATATTCCGTAAATCTGTCGCCAGCTTATTAAAGCTGGTGATATGATCATTCATTGTGCTACCAGGAATATAAGTGAAGCGTAACAGTCTTCTTTTCATGTAAAATTTATTTTGACTGTTTTTCTTCAGGAATTTCTCCTCTAATGAATTCCATAATTTATTTGCAGATGTTTCCTTTGTGTATGGATACTTTTGTTCTCTTGCTAGATAAGATCGAATGGTACCGCAAGCAACACAGTTGATAATCTTTCAATCCTTTTCTCCTACATCGTCTGATTTCTTTTCTTCTATGACAATATCTAGCCCTTGTTGAAAAAGAACATCAAGGACTTCGCCTTGCCACATTCCGAAATGTCCTAACACGTAAAAAATTTTATGTGCAAATTTCGCATTTGACACAATTCTTGTCATAAGCGAAGATGCCAATGATGACGTATCATTGACACTCGATGTGGACTCATCATTTTTATTGTTTCCCATTTTTGCGACAAATACTATTTACTAGCTAACTATGCAAAGACCAAAGTAAATCTTTTCTGATGTGAAAGTTCAGACTTTGCTGCAACCACAGAGCATACTTAGATAATACCTTGGCTCTAATACCAATTGTTGCGGAAGCCGAATATATAGAGAGTGGTGGAATCACAACTGCTATATCTAAAGGTAGCTAGTAAATAGTAAATGAGACAACAATAAAAAGAACACAATGAATTAACGAGGTTCGGCAAGATTTGTTTTCTTTTGCCTACTCCTCGGATACAACCAACCAATATTTATTTCACTCCAAAAGAGTACAAGTGAAATACTACAAGAGAGAAAGAAGAACAAATGCCTTTGAAGATGAGAAGGCAAGTGAGATGTGTGTTACAAATGAATTATGAGCTACCTATTTATAGGAGTGAATTATTCCTATTGATGTCATGGATGACATCACAATGTGTCAAAATGTCAAGATTTACCTTGTGAAACCATTTTATGGTTCACCTAAATTTCACCTACAAAAAGTGCTATCTTGACTTTTATTCCAATGAAGAATTATCTTCCTAACTACCAAATCTTCACATTAATTCATATTTGAATCTTGTCAAATTTAACACTCTTGACCCATTGATCTGAAGTTAAAATTTAATTTGAATTTCTTAAGTTACACATTATTTTTTCTCATAAACATAAAAATCTCACAATTTGTAGAAACTATCAAAACCTCTTCGACTCTTTTACAATTTTACAAAATGACCGAAACGTAATTAATAATAATGTGTCAAAATATCCTAAGTTGTTAAATTAATAAATCACATATTTTTATGTTTATTTTATAAGTAAATACTTGACTATGAATGGTTTCAAAAAAGGTAGAAATATATCAGAAAAAAATTGTCTTTTTTTCTTGTTTTAGTATTCCCTCTGTCCCTAATTACTTATCAAAATTTTTTTACTTGTCACTTGTCACTTTTTACTTGTCCATTTTGACAAATCAAGAAAGAACAATTTAAAAAAAAAAATATACCACTAGACAGAGTGTCTAGTGGTGTTTTATTAATATAAAAAATATAAGAATCCTCAATAGGGATAAGTACAAGCAAGGGGGGTAGGCCTTACCTTTCCATTCCTAATAAGGTTATGACCTCTACTAATTAACAAGCATGAACAAAATAAGAACTAAAGAAAACTAGGTATTCTACGATCATCATTGAGTTAGTAACATACTCTATGATGATATTACAAATGAGGATACTTAAATAATGCAAAAATATAAAAGCCAAGAAGAAAGTTGTGTTATCAACCTCAACCTTCCTTTTACAAATGTATGAATTAAAAAAAATAGGTTGCCCGTCTAAAGTAACCTGAAGTATTTTCCTTTTGTCTTCTTCTTCAAATCTATCCAACAACACTTGATAGTTCATCACTTTTTCTTGGGTTGATTGGATCTTGTTAAATCTATTGACGTTGTCATATGATTTTGATTTTCCAGTCGCGTAGGTAGTTGCCTTGGAACAAACTCCCCGGTCACTTTACCATCCCAACTGTGTTGCCTACCATGTGTCTTCCTTTTGCTTTTGTTACTTCCACTTCTTTGATACCTAGGCGAGATATCCCCATCCCTAGCTACTTTATCAAAACATTCGTCTAGTATATTATCTTCCTCATCCTCACCAAAAGAATTATCGCCCAAATCAATAGCATAAGCATTAGTGGGATTAACTCCTGATGCTAAGACATCTACTTCATTCTTCTTTGCAATCACACTTTTAGGCACAAATTCTAAAGCTTGTGGACTTAATTATTCATTCAAAATATGAGGTATTTTTTTTACCTATTATACCCTTAATTAATTACTTTGAAAAATGTAAAACTTCTTGAAAATCTTAAATTTTTAATTCATCCAATTCATAATTAATAATGATAAAATGAAAAACTTACTATATCAAGCATTATTTTCTTAATAGACATGTCAATTCAAAAGTGGACAAGTTATTAGGGACATAGAGTATTTGTCTACTTTCAATTTTTTATTTACACTTACCAATGTTTTTCCATAGTATTACCTGCTCTTTACTACTCATGTAGTAGTACTTCGCTACCCATCCATACATAGATAATATTCATATATTCTTCATGAAATCAACTTCATTCTTTTTACTCTACATGTTTCAATTTTTGTGAAGTTATTCTTTTTTTAAGTATATACTTTCTACAGTTCGTTTGCACAATTCAATCCGTGTTCTTGCAGCCTCAAATTGAAATACTTATAATGTATGTGTCCATTCCCAATGAGGGCCTTTCCATTCGAATTAATGAGGGGTATTTTGGTCTTTTCCTTATCCAATTAACCTAAAACGAATTTTAGTAATATTTTGGGGAAAAATCTTATTTGGGTCAGTTTTCATAAATCCAAATACGCTTAGGGTTTTACAAGAGAGTTCAAGAAGAGAAAAGAAGAGAAAAGAGGAGAAAAGAGGGAAGGTTCAAGGCGATCAAGATTCTTGCGATCTTTGAAGGGTTTTCGCCAAGGATTTTTATCCTAAGAGGTATGTGAGTTTTCATAGTATTGGGTTCGTTCACCACACACCAATCATGTTATTTTCAGTGCAATTTCGTTCTTGAAGTTGAAGGATTTGAGTTCTTGATGAATTTTCTTGAAGTTTCGTTCATAATCTTGATTGTTGAGGTTTGATGAGTTCTTGAGATAATCGTATGGAGTTTAAGAATTATTTCTGAGTAGATTCTTGTGTACTTATGTTGGGTATTCAAATCTAAGTGATTGGGGAAGAAACCATTCGATTCTAGGCGAGTTAGGGTCAGAAAAACGAGAAAGAAATTCGTAGGGGTTTTCTGGGCAAGGGCTGGCGCACCGCCCCACCAATGCGCCAGCAGAGTGTGTCTGTAGGATAGGGGCTGGCGTGCCCTGTGCCACTCAGTGCACCAGGGTCGCCTGCTCCCACCTCTTCTCCGTCATTTTACCCGTCTAAGGTTTTTAAAAGGCTTCTTTCAATCCCTATTGATTCTAAACACCCTAAACTACTTCTAAACATCTAGAAATCATTCATAACATGAATTATAACCTTGAATTCATAATTCAAATTTAAGGTAGAGCTAAGAGTCAAGTCTTGAGAGTACTTTTGAGAAAGTCCCTTTAAGTCTTTTTAAGGAGTCTTCTACAATTAATTTTAAATTGTTTCAAGGCTCGAGTAAGTGAGTATGAGAATGAGGAGAATGTATTCATGAGTCTACATTATAATTGAGATCCTTGAGTCTAGTCGTTCATGCCCATAAATTCCGCATAAACTCCATTTTAGAATATCTGAGAGGAGTAGTATCTTCAAGTTCTAAGTCTTGAGTATTGAGTTCCGAATACTTTTGAGATTATATTCCTAATCATGGGACTACTACATGTTACCCATGAAGGTCCTTTAGTTGAGTATTTCATGCCCATAGATCCGCATGAACCCTATGAGTCGAGCAGTCCTGAAATGAGAAGTATTACTGAGTCCTTGAGTTGAATAGTTCATGTTCATAATTTCGCATGAACCCTCTAAGTTGAGCATTCTTAAGATGAGTAGTATCATTGAGTCGTTGAGTTCTGGAGTTGTTGAGTTCTGAGTATTTAGTTCTATGTATGGTTATTGAACACCTTGAATTGAGTCGTTCACATCCATAATTCGGCATGAACCTTATTTTGAGAAGTCTTTTGCAAACCTTTTAAAAAATAATTGTTTTAAGACTTGAGCATATGAATTTGAGGAAGAGTATTGCTGAGTTCATTTTCTTTAAAATGATATATGAGAACTAAGTAATTCCAAGAGTAAATGTTTTTACATTTAAGCAGAGAAGAAACACCGATTTCCAAAAGACTTTTCATGAGCAGTTCTGAGTACCATCTCTTTTAAGAGAAAGATTTTTGAGTAATAAACTTAAAACATAGAAAGAGTTATGTTTTTAAAAAAAGATGTGAACCAATATATTTTGGGAGTAGTATTGAGCATCGATATGGGGGAGAGTTCAGATAACTCACAGCCCCCATAAATTCTGTAGCCAATGTGGGTAGAAAGGGTGATACTCTTTAGATGATTCCTTATTTATTTTTAAATAGACTAGTGGATCCACTTAGTAGTAGGTTTTATACCCTGGAAAAAGTATAGTACAATTTTGACAACATGGGCTAGACGTTGTATCATCATATAACTCATAGTGATGGTTATGGGTTAGCGAATCTCCCACAGGGTTATATTGCATTTTTATATACAAACTGAGTTATTATTGTATTCTTCAATACATTGAGTTGCTATCTACTGTTTTAAAAGTTTTCCATATATTGCATCTTTTATTGTTGCTTTATACAAAGTTGAGTATTTTATTGTTGAGTTGAGCCTTATTTCTCTGAGTTAAGTTGAACTATGTTTCAAAGAGTTGAGTCTCTTATTATTGAGTTGAGCTGTATATTTCTCTGAATTGAGTTGAACTATGTTTCACATAGTCGAGTCTCTTATTATTGAGTTAAGCCTTTTTTCTCTGAGTTGAGTTAAACTATGTTTCTTTGAGTTGATTTGAGTTGAGTGAGTTGAGAAGAGGTAATTATGTTTCTTTTCCACCATTTCAATCTTATGTTTATGCTTTAGAATCCCCTTACATGCTCGTACATTCCATGTACTGACGTCATTTGACCTGTATCTTTTTATGATGCAGATACATGTATTCAGGGTCTTCAATAGAAGCTTCGTTGATACCATTTGCAGTTTCGATCATCTTTGGCGAGCCTTTTTATATTCCGAAGGACTTCACCTTTATCTCACAGTTAGTAGTTTTTAGATGTCGTGGGTCTTGTCTCGATATCCTTCAGTAATAGTAGAGGCTTCATAGATAGACAAAGTTGAGTAGTTTACATTGTGTATCTTCTTTGAGTTGTTTTTACAAACTCTGAGTTTATCTATTGAGTATTGTTCAGATTATTTCAAAATTGAGTATTTGAATTTAATTCAGTTTTTAAGCTTTGTATGCTTGAATCAGTTTTTTGCTTGTAGTCAGCCAGTTTGAGGGTTCTCTTGGGACCAACAATGATTCTCGAGTTCCGGCCACGTCCAGGGTGTAGACTCGGGTCGTGACAAACTTGGTATCAGAGCTAGGTTTTCAAGTGTCCTAGGGTGTCTATGAAGCCGGGTCAATAGAATATTATTTATGGTTGTGAGTCCCCACTTCTATAAATGAGGGACTACATACATTTAAGAAAAGTTTCCCTTCTTTTATACTTTTAATCGTTCCATAGAGCTATGTCATAGAGATTTATTAATACTCGTACATTTTTCGGATACATTCGACTACCCCTCATACTAAAGGTGGTTGAAAAAAAAGGTAGTTCTTTATCGATGAGTTATTCTTAGCAAAACTCTTGAGGATCATGAGATTGCAGAGAGCCTTGAGAGAAGCCCATGAGTGAATTAAGTGCTGATTTTAAAAGGAATGAACTCATGTTCATATGAATCGTGCGTTTGAGCTAAAAATGAGTTGTACACTCTTCCCTAAACCTTATTCAACTGAGACATGTAAGAAGATAGTATGTTTAGAGATTGGGTAATATCTTCACCCGAAAAGGTAACATGAGTTACGAGATCATGAGCAGTAGTAGTGAAAGAGCCCAGAGTTAGAGAAAAGTATGCAGATGTTTAATAATCTAAGAAAGGGAGATGTTTTTTTTTTTGACAAGTTATGTTACTATAGTCATGCATCTAGTAAGTTACTAATGAAGAGACGTTTTCCCTTATTGGTAGACTAAGAAGTGATGAGTTGTGAAGATTCCATCATTGGAAGTAGAATGTGTTGTAGCTAGAAAGAAGTTTGTGATGAAGTGTCATTGTGTAAGTAATGACCAAGTATAAGTGTTGAATAGAAAAGAAGAGTATTCATGAAGTGATAGATATAAGCTAGGCTTATGATTTGTTTGAAAGGGTCATGATGTTCAGAAGGTTATAGAACTGATTAAGTAATGAGGTAAAATAAGTGGGCAAATAGTACTTAAGTTGTGAAAAGGGGATGTAGACCAGTTTAGAGAGGATAGAATAGGTCCATAGCTTTCAAATGTCAAATTTAGATCTAAGGGAGAGATGATAAGATGAGAAATCAAGTCAAGTGTTGAGAATAAGATAGTAATGAGTTCAAAAGGGTATAAGAAATATCTTTTCAGAGGTTCTTTTTGTAGTGGAGTGATATTCAAAGCTGAAGGTTAATGTTCTTGTCGTGATGATGATGATGTGATAATTCCATCTAAGGTTATAAATGAGGAGGAAGAGGAGGACGATTTTTTACTATGAGAAATAGTTAAATGAGAACCCTTAGCTGGTTCCGAGTAGTAATGCATGAAATTCTAGTTGGTATGGCAGAGATGATGAGAGAATGAGATATTTCTAAGGAGCCGGTTCGTAGGAATCCATGGAGTTGTTAGAGTATTAAGCTTGAATGTTGAGTTTTTAAACATTAGGTAGTTCTTGATATGACCACAATGTTTCTTTAATGTGTTGGTAAGGGGTAATGTTCTTGGGATGAGATTCCCTATGAAGAGGTATAGAACCCGAACCTTAGGATTTGAGTTAAGCTTGAAAACAGTACGATCATGTCATTAGACTCAGACCTTGGTAAGAGGAGTCATGTACCCTTGTGGGAGCTATGAGTTGCAGCCAAAGAGGCATCGTATTCCTAGTCTTACTTCATTCCCAAATTTCCTTTGTTTCAGATAAGGTAACTTCAGAGAAAGAGAGAGTGATTACGTTCACAACATAATCATTCTTTATGTAGCTGCTATAGGAAGTCCCAACTCTTGGTATGAATCAGTTCAGCCTATGTTAGTAGGCAAGTGCATGAGTCAGAGGGATAGTAAGAGTAACCCTGTTCCATACCCAGTGCAGTCGTCATTCAAGGACGAATGATCCCAAAGGGGGAGTAATGTAACACCTTCGAAATTTTTTGAGCTAAGACTCGAACCATCCTTCGTTGTAGGTAGGATTTTACCGAGGAATTTAAGTTTTCTTAAGTATTAAGGTCACTAGATGTATCACCTTGAGTTCCAACAAGAACTAAAGAGAGTTCATTCAAGTCATTCCTATGTTATTTTGAGTTTTGGGTCAACTTCAAACGACCACAACTTTTAGAACATGATTAGTTAGGAGACCCATAAGGTATCAAATTAAAGATATTTGAGTCCTCTTTCCAATGCCACCGAGTTTGCTAAATTTCAAGCTCGGATGAGGGATATATGACCGTTTGAGTGCAACCTTTCTAGATAGGGCCTTTCTATCCGAACAAAGGAGGGGTATTTTGGTTATTTCCTTACCCAATCACCTTAAAACAAAATTTTGTAATATTTTGGGGGAAAATCTGATTTGGGTCAGTTTTCATAAATCCAAATACGCTTACGGTTTTAGAAAAGAGTTCAAGAAGAGAAAAGAAGAGAAAATAGAGGAAAAGAGGGAAGGTTCAAGGCGATCAAGATTCTTGCGATCTTCGAAGATTTTCACCAAAGATTTTTATCCTAAGGGGTATGTGAGTTCTCATAGTGTTATGTTCGTTCACCCACACTCCAATCATGTTATTTTCAGTGCAATTTCGTTCTTAAAGTTGAAGGATTTGAGTTCTTAATGAGTTTTCTTAAAGTTTCGTTTGCAATCTTGATTGTTGACGTTTTGATGAGTTCTTGAGATAATCATATGGAGTTTAAGAGTTGTTTTTGAGTAGATTCTTGTGTACTTTTGTTGGGTATTTGAATTTATGTGATTAGGGAAGAAACCATTTGATTCTAGGCGAGTTAGGGTCAGAAAAATGAGAAAGAAATTCGTTGGGGTTTTTTAGGCAACGACTGGCATCCTGCCCCACCAATGCGCCAGCGGAGTATGTCTATAGGATAGGGGTTGGCCCCCCTGCGCCACTCAGTGCACTAGGGTCGCCTGCTCCCACCCCTTCTCTATCGTTTTGCTCGTATGAGGTCCTTAAAAGGGTTCCTTCAATCCCTATTTCTAAAACCCTAAACTACTTCTAAAAATCTAGAAATTATTCATAACATGAATTATAACCTTGAATTCATAATTCAAATTCAAGGTGGAGCTAAGAGTCACGTCTTGAGAGTTCTTTCGAGTCTTTTGATAAAGTCCCTTTGGGTCTTTTTGAGGAGTCTTCTAAAATTACTTTTAAATTGTTTCAAGGCTCGAGTAAGTGAGTATGAGAATGTATTCATGAGTCTAAATTATCATTGAGATCCTTGAGTCGAGTCGTTCATGCTCATAAATTCCGTATGAACTCCATAATTTGAGAATATCTGAGAGGAGTAGTATCTTCAAGTTCTAAGTCTTGAGTATTGAGCTCCGAATTCTTTTGAGATTATATTCCTAATCATGGGACTGCTACATGTTACCACTGAAGGTCCTTGAGTTGAGTAGTTCATGCCCATAATTCTGTATGAACCCTATGTGTCGAGCAGTCTTGAGATGAGAAGTATTACTGAGTGGTTGAGTTGAGTAGTTCATGTCCATAAAGTTAAGCATTCTTAAGATGAGCAGTATCATTGAGTCCTTGAGTTGTTGACTTCTGAGTATTGATTTCTATGTATGGTTATTGAAAACCTTGAATTGATCGTTCACGTCCATAATTAGGCATGAACCCTATTTTGAGAAGTCTTTTGCAAACCTTTATAAAAAATCTTGTTTTAAGACATGAGAATATGAGTTTGAGGAAGAGTATAGCTGAGTTCTTTTTCTTTAAAATGATATATGGTAACTAAGTAATCCCAAGAGTAAATGTTTTTACATTTAAGTAGAGAGGAAACATTAATTTCTAAAAGAGTTTTCATGAGCAGTTCTAAGTACCATCTCTTTTAAGATAAAGATTTTTGAGTAATAATCTCAAAACACAGAAGAGTTATGTTTTTAAAAAAATATATGAGCTAGTATATTTTGGGAGTAGTATTGAGCATTGATATGGGGGAGAGTTCAGATAACTCAGATCCCCCAAAAACTATGTAGCCAACGTGGGTATAATTGTTCATACTTTTTAGATGATTTCTTATTGGCTTTTAGCATAGACTTGTGGATCCACTTAGTAGTAGGTTATATACCCTGAAAAAGTATAGGATAGTTCTGGCAGCGTGGGCTAGATGTTGTATCAACACATAACTCATAGTGACGGTTGTTGGTTAGAGAATCTCCCACAGAGTTATATTGTATTTTTTTTTATACAAACTAAGTTATTATTGTATTCTTGAATACATTGAGTTGCTATCTACTTTTTAAAAAGTTTTCCATATATTGCATCTTTTATGGTTGCTTTATCCATAGTTGAGTATTTTATTGTTGAGTTGAGCCTTATTTCTCTGAGTTGAGTTGAACTATGTTTCATAGAGTTGAGTCTCTTATTATTGAGTTGAGCCCTATATTTCTCTGAGTTGAGTTGAACTATGTTTCACAGAGTCGAGTCTCTTATTATTGAGTTGAGCCATTTTTCTCTTAGTTGAGTTGAACTATGTTTCTTTGAGTTGAGTTGAGTTGAGAAGAGGTAAGTATGTATCTTTTCCACCAGTTCAAGCTTATGTTTATGCTTTAGAATTCCCTTTACATGCTCGTACATTTCATGTGCTGACGTCATTTGGCCTATATCTTTTTATGATGCAGATACAAGTATTCAGGGACTTCAACAGTAGCTTCGTTGATAACATTTGCAGTTCCAATCAGCTTTTTTGAGCCTTCTTATATTCCAGAGGACTTCAACTTTATCTCACAGTTAGTAGTTTTGAGATGTCGTGGATCTTGTCTCAATATCCTTCTGTAATAGTACAGGCTTCATAGATAGACAAAGTTGATCACGAATCCACAAGTCAGACGGCCTTCAAGCGAATCCACAAGATAGACAACAACTTAGCAGTCTTATACAATGATCCCAAGTTCACATCTGAACTCTCTCAATACTTGGGTGGACAAGTATCGAATAGAAAACCTTCAATCTTTTTTCTAGGTTAGGAGAATCCCTACTTATAAAGATTTTTTCCCAGTCCAAAAAGGAGAACCAAAAGACACCTTTTTCTTCTTCTTAAAAAAACACGCGTTTTTTTCTTTTCAATTAAACTCACGCTAGTCTCCTTTTCCCCCATAGAAATATGATTCTGAGTTCTAGTTAAATATGGGCACTGTAGGGACAACATAATTAATTAATGAGGCTTCCTATTATGGAAATAATTCCAAATAATTAATTTCAATTATTCTTACCATAATAAATTACAAATCATTCCACTAGAAATTCGTAATTGCACTCCTCTATTTATATTTTGAAATTACCCATTAAACATTTATGTAATTCCCCATGTTAAGATTACAGATACTAATCAATAAATTAAATTACTGACGAATTTAACTTAATGATTAATTTTTTTTAGAGCACTACTTAACTTATTTCATGTGTATTCATAAATCCACTTGCAAGGTTTGACACGATGAAAATTTATAAGTTTCTCGAAAAGGCATATCTATCAATCTCTATAAGGAGACATGGATTTCATCAACTAACTTATTATTTCACCAATATATATTATTATCATCAATCTACCAGGCATATTGACCCATCTGGACCACTATCCCGCCATAGCGGGCCATATGTCGCTATAGCGGCGGTGCCACAACGGGGTAAGATGGTGCCACGGCGGGATAGGCGAGGCAGAACGTAAATTACGAGAAATTCTATTTACTCCATCTTCCTAAAATACCTAAATAAGTCGTAAAACACCCTAGAAACCTCAGAAAAGATGCTCTAAGCTTGGGAAGGAAGGAGAAGAAGATTTCTAGCATGAGGATGGTGGTATCTTGCGAATTCTTGGCCAAATTCACTGTCACATTGCCCAAAAAATCGGAATCGAAGTCAAAAACTCTGTGCAGCTGCTTGGCGCCCAGGTAGGCTAGGTTTTATGAATTATGTTATTTTAATCCGTACTCACTGTGTAATATATGTAAATCAAGGGTAAGATTTATGCGTAGACCTTCGTGCACCGAATGATTTATGATTTAAAATCCTAGAAAGAAGACTTAGATGATGATTTAGGGCTGAGTATGGCTGAATTAGGGTTTACATGAGGCGTGTTGATGGATAATCCATGTGTGATGGTTGTGATTCTACGATTGTGTGATGTATGCTGCTCTTGCTTCATTATGATACCTATATGTATATGAATGACGTATTGTTGATCATGTTGGTTGTATATGAGATAGATGAATTAGGATTGCCATGAAATCATGACCTAAATGTATGATCTTGAGGATATACTTGTGTTTGTGGTGTGTTGAATGGATCAGTTGCCACGTTTCGGCATAACTAACTTGGATCGATTGCCACGTTCCGGCATAACTAACTTTGATCGGTTGTCACGTTCCGGCATAACTAATTGGATCGGGTACCACGTTTCGGTATGCTAACTGTTTGGGTTTGGGTTCCATGAGAAGACCAATGATGTGGCAAAATTGTGTGACTTGATATAAAATGTGAAGTGGTTCGTTGTTCGTAAATGTTGATAATGTGGTACAAATGCGATATATGCATGTGATTATAATATTGTTTGACTTGCTCATGTTGAACTTAGGGTATACATGTTATGACTGTTAATATTGATAGTTCTTGGGTTAAGCGAGCTTGTTAGATATAGTAGAAGGATAAAATGTTCAAGAGGCGAGTGATGGATAGTAAGGGTGGTTCGTGTGTTGTAATGGCGAGAAGTAGAAGTAGTGGGTGTGATGAAATATGCTTAGGCAGATTTCACTTTGGGGAAAAGAGATTGGGTTTAGTGGGAAGAAAGCTCGACTTAAGGTACTCTGTGACCATGGTTGGTTAGTGTGACGATGAAGTAAGGGTATGACGTGAATGGTTGGCTGAAATATCGATGGTTGTGTTTGGGAATTTCTCTATATGGTAAAATGGCTAGGCTATGATCAAAAACCTGGTAGGTAGGCTGATTGAGAAGGATGTCGGTGGTCAGAATACTAGTGTATATTGGAGGTATTTCAAGAGAGGGTAAAAGTGGAGGAGCTAGTGGGCTATAGTATATTTCTACTAGTTGGTTTCTTATGTTATGTGGTGGGCGTCGGGTTGGCCTATGATGCCTACCAGTACGTGTGTTTTGTACTGATACTACTCCTGCTATGTCTTTTGACATAGTCTGGATGCAAGATTGGTGACGTTTCATTTGGTGAAGACGAAGAACTCCCCACCAGCTTCTATTCTTCCTTCCGCATAGTAGGAGCTGTGTCTTTAATCATCTTGTCCAGATGTACTCTTAGTAGATCTTGTACCTATTTAGACTAGATTCATGGGAGTTGTTAAATTACTTTACACAGTTTAACTAAAAAAATGTCTAAGGTTAGTATTTATAAAATCAAGTTTTACAGTTATCTTCGTTCTCGTAAATTTTTTGCATGTTTTAATTATTGGGATGTGAAGGTTCTCCTACTTAGGTGGTAGTATGTAGGTGCCCGTACGGCCCGGTGGGTTGGGTCGTGACAAACTGGTATCAGAGCCTAGGTTACCGATCTCCTCGTACAAGAGCAAAATGTAGACTAGACTCTTGCAGATTGGTGTGTTAACGTCCACATCTAATTTTCATGAAACTAAGAAGCATTCTAGGAAATTGTTCCACCCATTCTCTCCTTTCGTGCGAAGTGTCGCTTGTGGTATGAGTTGAGTCCAATTGGTATCTCCTGATTCCAATTGGTATCTCAACAAAATGAACCGAAAGTCGTGGTCACGATTGACGAAACATGAGTAAGGTAAATTGGAATTGGAAGGTTCCAATTGATATCTAGCCTTAGGGGCTGAAAAAAGGCATGGGTGACCAATAATGATCATCTATAGATCGAACTAAGTAATAAATTAGAATTGTCTGTGCGTTGCGTCTTGGAAACTGTGATTGTGTGTTTCTTGTTGATTAAATTAACTGTGAATATAAAGTTGAACGTGTTGAATGTGATGATGCAATTGCGTGTACTTTAAATGTGTGTCTGAACCTTACTATATATGTGCAGTGTGTTGGTCAGTTGATTTGAATTATGCGAGTCGTGAATGTCGAGGTGTATCCTGTGGATGTATGGGTTGTGGTGCGGAATTAATTAGAACGAATTGGTTTGTATATCGAAGGATTGATTAGGGGTAGACAATGATTAACCTAGTATAAGAAGTATCCTAAAGTGTCAGGGTAAAGCTGGAACCTTTGGGAATTTTTAGAAAAGCGAAAAATCCAAGAAAAATCTTGGCGTAGGTTTTGTTCCCGTTTCGACCGCTGGGGCGGGATTATTGCCGCCGGGGCGGGATTATTGCCGCCAGGGCGGGACCGCCAGAGCGGAATTTCTCTCGCCAGAGCGGGATGAGGCGAGGCAAAACCTCAACCTGTGTCCCCTGTTTTTCCTAACCATAATTTTAGACCCCGAATGGTATCCGAATTCACCCCTACCAACCTAACAGTGTTCAACAACAGAAGTAATAGAGTATAAAACCTAAGGATTAAATATAAGGTTGTATCAGACAGCAAAATCTAGCATCCATGTGATTACAACACTTAGGAAAGAGAAGGATAAAAACAGAGTTGTCTTAAAATTTACAAGCCAAAAAGGGAGAATAAGTAAATCAAGAACCCTACGACCGAGACGTATCGGTGTTGGAGTCCAACTCATCTGGGGGCACCAGGCCCGTATGGCCTCCTTTAGACTAGAGAACTGATAGAAATTCCCCTTCTCTACGATGGGAATCTCCTGCCCAGGAACGACACAAGTAAACATGATCTTCACCGCCTTCCAAATCCAAACCAGCAGACGGTCCCTCTCCAGACCTATGCTCCTCTCCCGGCGCAACTCGCAATGGAGAATCTTTACCTCTAGGGCACTGTTGGGTGGAACCGGAGTGAAGTCAGCATAGGTGCTCCCAATCCTCTTCCGGACAGCCTCTAGATCCTCTTCGACCCGTACACCTGAGAGTGGGCCCTCGTCGTCCGAATTCACGACCGCCTTAGTGCTCCTAGCCCTACCCGTCGTTCTCCTTTTGCTCCTAGAAATAGACATGTCCTAACCAAAAGAGGGTGAAGGGGGGGATCCATAAGAAGTATCTCGTAAGCATCAAACAGTGGCACTCCCACCCGTTTGCACAAAGAAGTGATAAGACCGGGGAGAAAGAACGCCTATTTGTTACCTCGGTAGAACATATTCCATTCCGAAATAATTTGTGCCCCCACATTTAGCTGGATCCCCTATATGGTGCACGCCACCACCAAGGCCCGGGGAAAGGTCACGTCGATGCGGTTGCCCGACGGGCGAATCCTCCTAGTCACCAAATGTAGCCACCTCTTAGCATTAGGTGACCAATCCATTCTAGTAATACCCTCAGCAGTAGCCCAGTGAACCTGATCCCGGCGCGTAGGCTCAGCAAGAGTGTCTCTCAGGTACTCATGATCCATTTCCCTTAACCTGGCCTCGTATTCATGGTTCGGGACCTCCAGTACCTCTAGGGCCTCATTGATAGTAGTGGCGTTCAGAGGAATGCCAACTCCCCTGATGCGGATGACGGAGTGAGAGTCGTCACATCGCACAATAGGCAGGATGGCGTAGAACTCTCTAACCCAAGTGGAGCGTGCATCTTGGGGAGCCTCAGTCAGTGGGACCCACCCGAACTCTACTAGACGAGCATAGAAAACTGTCCCCTTCTCATCTAACTTGTGCAGCACGAAACCCCTCTCACAACAGAACCCCATGTTACGGTGGTCATGATGCCTTTCCCGACCTACGACATCGAGAAACTGGATGAAAGGTAAGTGTTTGTCGTTTTGTCCTGCCATTTAGAAATCCTGTAATAAGTTGAATATAAGTTAGATTGTGATAGGATAGTCGATGTAAGGCTAAAAGTTAAGTACAAGAAATTTTGGTGTTAAGGGGTGAGGCCACTGTCTGGCGTATCCCGCCACAGCGGCCATAATCCCGCCCTGGCAGGATTGTGAAGGCCGCCAGAGTGGCCTTTATCTGAGACGAACACCAGGCGAGTCAATGGCGTCTTTTCGTCCAAAGACCCCCATTTTCGACAGAATTTCAGCAGATCAGAGTGATTTAACTACCTTAGAACATAAATAAGTAAGTATTGCAGCAAAATAACTCTTAAAAAAGGCCTAAATTGGAGTTTTACACCAAGAGACCCTTCAACTTTCCCTGCCCATTTTGTACCAATTTAACGATTTTTTTACGAAATCCTTACGCCCAGGACGTTGTGGGAACGTTGGGGACATAAGGGAAGTGACCATCCTACGTTTATTATATAAGTCAAGCAACCTAGTGCATTTCCAAAATAACTATCCTGAAAATTGTTTCTAATCAATCAATAGCAGCATGCAATCGTGGTTAATCAAGTATGGAAGTAAAAAGTGTAAGAGACGAGAAATTTACCTTTTATTTGTCGTCCGAAATGAGCAAGTTGAGAGAGTTTTTTTGGGGGGGGGGGGGGAGGGGTGGGGGTTGTA
>JAJOOH010022086.1:0-17391 GCA_029582605.1 Solanum gracilifrons | reverse complement strand
TTCATGAAAATAAGTTTCCTTTTGATTCTAAAAATAGTGGGGGTCAAAAGATTGAACAAAATATTTTGTCACTACCTAGTTCTTCTACTTCTACTTTATAAAATAAAGAAATTGATGATTTTGAGTTAAGAAGAAGCAAAAGAACTAGAGTAGAAAAAGATTTTGGTCCTAATTTTTATGTGTTTAATGTTGGAGATGACCCTCTCACTTTGAAAGAAGCATTATCTTCACATGATTCTATATTTTGGAAAGAGGCTGTAAATGATGAAATGAAATCACTGATTTCTAATAAAACTTGGAAGTTAGTTGATTTACCACCGGATTGTAAAACTATTGGTTGCAAATGGGTCTTAAGAAAAAAGTTGAAACCGGATGGATCTATTGATAAATACAAGGCTAGGCTAGTTGCAAAATGTTTTAAACAACTAGAAGGCCTAGAATTTTTTAACACTTTTTCACCGGTAACAAGAATTACATCCATAAAACTTTTAATTGCTATGGCTGCAATTTTGATTTGCAAATTCATCAAATGGATGTAAAAACTGCTTTTTTAAATGGAGATCTAAATGAGGAAATTTATATGGATCAACCCGAGTCTTTTGTTGAAGCAGGCCAAGAAAGCAAAGTATGTAAACTTACTAAATCCCTATATGGCTTGAAGCAGGCACCTAAGCAATGACATGAAAAGTTTGATTCTTGCATGATTGAAAATGGTTTTAAAATAAATGAGTGTGATAAGTGTATATATCATAAGTCTTGGAATAATTCACATGTGATTATTTGTCTATATGTTGATGATTTATTGATCTTTGACTCTAACATGAATGTTATTGATAAAGCTAAAAATATTCTTAGAAGCCATTTTGATATGAAAGATCTTGAGGCAAATTTTATTCTTGGAATAAAAATAATAAGAACATGCGATGGAATTTTCCTTGACCAGTCACATTATGTTGAGAAAATTTTGAAAGAATATAACTTTCTTGATTGCAAGCATGTTGCTACTCCTTTTGATTCAAGTGTTCACTTATTTCCTGTTGGAAGTGAAAATGATGTAATAAATCAAAAGGAATATGCTAGCATAATCGGAAGTTTGAGATATGTGACTGATTGTACTAAGCCTGATATTGCATATGCAGTAGGAGTACTTGGCAGGTTTACAAGCAAGATATGTAATGAACATTGGCATGCTATAACAAGAGTTATGATATATTTAATTAGAACAAAAAATTGTGGTTTGTTCTATAAAAAATATCATGATGTTCTTGAAGGCTTAATTTCGTGATGCAGATTGGAATACTTTATCAGGTGATTCCTGTTCTACTACTGGTTATGTCTTTACTTTAAGTGGTGGTGCTGTTTGTTGGAGATCAAAAAAGCAAACTATTATTGCTAACTCTACCATGGAGGCTGAACTAATTGCTTTAGCTTCAGCTAGTGAGGAAGCGAATTGGTTAAGAGATTTGTTATTTCAAATACCTTATTTTGAAAAACCAATTCCTCCTATTTTAATTCATTGTGATAGCACCGCTGCGATTGGTAGAGTTAAAAACTGTTACTACAACAGTAAATCCAGACTTATAAGAAGGAAACACAGTAATGTAAGATCGTATTTGACAAATGGTACCATTAATGTTGATTATGTCAAATCTTGTGATAATCTTACAGATCCTCTTACTAAGGCCTTAACAAGAGAAAAGGTTTGGGGCACATCGAGGGGGATGGGATTGAAGCCTATAATCATTGAGTCATTTATGAGGAAACCCAACCTGGGGACTAGAGATCTTATTACCAGGTTCAAAGGGAAAAACTAATCATATGATGACTTGTTGTGAAAAATGCACTATCTTTTATTTCCCTTCCTATGATGTGAGTGCATTGTTTCCTGTAGTTTGTGAAGGTTGAGTTGATAAAACACTTAATGAATATATGTAGCCCGTATGGGTGGAGTGTTAAGCTTACAGGAGCACCCTCGACAGATTTCACCTATGTGATGTGTGGAAGTAGGTCACTTCCTATGAGAATTGGGCATATTCTCAAAAGCACTCATGAAACCAGGATAACACATGGCCATAACGTGCTGGCTTTAAAGCTCATGTCAACACCTTGATTATTATGTGTGGACAATGATATTTTATTTCCCTGAAGCAGTCATAGTTCAAGTCTGAGACCACTACGACTCTAGAGTAAAAGTTACTGTTTCACTAAGTGGAGGTTCAATGGAGAGCACACATTCATTATGCATGGTAGTCTCCTTCAGTTAATATACTCTCTTATCTAATATTTAAATGAGTGGGGGATTGTTGGTGTGACCATTTTAATATTATACAAATTGTTACATATTCACATTGCCACTGCCACACTAAGTTTTTGCTGAAATGTATGACATTTGTGCCTAATTACTTATGGTCAATTAATGACCAGAGGCATAAGGCATATTGCTTTCTGAACGTTGGCAATGGAACGTTGGCATCTGCACGTTAGTGCATTTGTTGCCCTCAACTTTATTTCATTCTTTACTCCTCCACTATTCTTGTAAACCTATGTAACTTCTAAGACCATTATCTTTACTATTTACTACACCATTATCTTCCTATTCATTGCTAGGAAGACTTTTTCTAGTATAAATAGTGGTGGTCTTCATTTGGTTTGTTACACACAATACGACAAGAAAATATAGAGTGCATAAGGTTTGTCAAAAAGAGAGTTCTTATTAGTTGAAGGGAGGTGTTTCTTTTGTGGAGCTTTGGACTCAGCTCTTGTCCAGAGTTGTTGAGTTATATTCTGTGATTAGGTTGTTGTATCCTGGAGGGGACAAGTCAAGAAGGACTACTGTTGGACCGGTGAAAACATGTGCTGCAGTGAGCTTGAATCTCCTTAAAGAGAGCGAGTTATCCGCGACTCAGCCTGAAGAGATTTATTTTCTTCATATTTATTTTCAATTGTAATCTTGTAATTTTGTTATCTTGTAAGTTTTCACTAACAATTTATATGTTTGATTACTATGTTACACTCTTTTAGGATAAAATATGCTTTTTAAAAAATACAATTGAAATATGATGTTTATTATTTTGGCTAAGAGTTTGTAAAGTTTGAAAATATATATTTTTAATATAAATTCCACTGCAGTGTGTGTTAATAAATAGAACCTTGCACTGCACAAATCGTTCATTTCAAAGTGTTATTATAAAAAGAATTTATTGTAATATTTTTCTGTAAATGACATAAAAATGATTACTTTGATAAATAGTCACTATATTTAGATTACTATCGAGAAACTCTCTTTTGGGATAGGCAAATAAATTCTCTTCATAAAGACAAATATAAAGTAATCATAAAATTCATATATCACATAAATTATGTCGTCTTATATTCTCTATATTTAGATTACTATAGAAAAGAAAAAGATATTATTGATGACATATTTTATTGGGCAAATTACATAAATCCCATTAGTTTAGGTTCTAATTATTAAGATTTTCGATACTTTTAAATATTACTTCCTCTACCATATTTCATGCTTAGGGTATATGAGTCTAAATCCGTGAGATATATGTATCTGTCGAATTTTTAAACCGGGATACATATTTTGTAACTGATTTCCTTAATTAGAGGAGTAATTGAGGATTTTCAAAATATATAGACAATTAATTCTAAAAATTTAAATTAATTAAATCCCTTAATGTAAGGTGGAAATCAAGGAGTGTGTTTTTTAATTAATTTTATTTATTATTCTTTGAAATAACGAATTCATTAATATTAATAATAAAAAACAAAAACATGTATGTCTTGGTCATATAATTTGATTAATTTCATTTTATTACACTTAAAATAATAAATTTATTAATTTGATATATCAATTATCAATATATAATGTATCCAATAAACTAAACATTTAGATACATGGGTATCACCAAGTACATTCATATGTATCATAGAAGTATCTAGTATTAATTTTCTGTATTTGTTATCTGTATCTAGTATTAATTTCATGCAACTATTTATATGATCTAATATTATTTCATTTATCTTTTATATATATAATTTGATGTATCAAGTATCAATTTCATACGTTATATCCAAAACATGTATCTCGGATAAATATGAAAAAAGTAAGATACATTGTAACATAACAAATATATATATATACACACACACATATGATACAGATACATATGACAAGACTCAGATACATGACACAACAAATTGTGTCAAATACATGCGTAAATCTCCAATATATTTATTTACATACACACTTAATAAGATACACTGATAGCGTATATAACCGGTACCATCTTCAATATTGAATTTGGTAAATCTATTGAGCTTGAAATCTCTACTTACAACGATACACATTGTCTCTGCACGCGAGATGCGTCTCCCCTTGCGAGAAAAAATGGTGGGTATGTTGGGGGATTGATTTGAGAGTGAGAAAATCAAAGGCTAAGAGTTTGACGTGTGTGTTGACAAGTTGTGAAACATCCATTTTAATGGAGTGTTGACTACTGATCAAGGGAAGAGAAATAAGAAGAGTTAGAGCTTTACCCTAACTCATATTCCTGAGAGAAAGACATTTGTTTTAATTAAAATGTTAATTTTGGAGTTTAAATGTAAAAATAATTTATCCATCCTAATTTTAAGGGATCGAAGGTGGGTATTTGATTGTATCTTTAATAATATATGGTATAAAATATTAAAAATGGTAATATATATATAATTATTTAAAAGTAGTGATAAAAGTAGTATATACGATAGTGAATTAGAAAGCTATCCAATATTCGCAGTGTGCTTTCACCATATATCATCAATGTTTACTATTTAAAGAAAAAAAATCAGTCTAATTTCAGGAATGATGTAAATTATTTATAAAAAAAAAAAACAAAAAATTAACGATCATCTAAACCTTATCCTATGTACACATCACATATTGTAAGCAATTTTGGCCAAAAAAAAAATGCTAAACAAATTTAATTATATAGTATTAATTAAATATAACTTCTTAGTTATAAAATAATTCATTTATTTAAATAGAGATAACTTTAGAAAAAATAATTAATAGCTTCTTCATTTCCCATTTGTTTTTGAGCAACTTTCACATATAGCAAACACAAAAATCATATTTGTATGTTATATCTATAGTATGCATAATTGTGCTCCATAGCAAATATAAATATGTATATTTCGCTATACATATACAAAAGAAAGCTGTTGTATATAATCTGTTTCTGTTTCGGTATACATATACAAAAGATCAATTGTATAATCTGTGTTTGTATAAAGCGAGAAAGAGAGAAAGACAAAAGAGAACTAGGCAAGGGAATGTTTGTATTATATAATTATAAGTGTATAGGACGAATATATATGTATTTGCATGTGTATATACAATTTTCTCTCGCTTTATACAAACAGAAACACAATTTATACATTTCTATTTGTATAAGCGAGAGAGGCGAGTGAGATCTGGGAGAGTGGCGAGTGAGATCTGGGAGGCGGGAGAGAGGAAAACGAAAATATATGTATATATACAATTTTCTCTCGCTTTATACAAACACAAACGCATTTTATACATTTGCGTTTGTGTAAAAGCGAGAGAGGCTAGGGAGAGAACGAGAGTGGCGAGCGAGATTCACCAGGAGAGAGGCGAAATAACAACTGTTTGCTATGGGGTACAATTAAATCAAACTATGTTTATAGTATTTAATTTGAATTAATAGTTTGCTATTATATACAATTTTCCCTTTGTTTTTTCCGTTGGCTCTATTTTGTTTTGTTGTTTTATGTCTGAGATTTGGGGATCTTTTTTTTTTGGGGAAAACAACAGAATACTTTTAAGGGCAAATTACAGAAATCACATACTTTTAAGGCAAAATTACAATTTATCCCTTAAAAGTTTATAATTACAGAAATCCCTCATTTTCGCGCATCAGATTAGTGTATCATCGCTTATATTATTGTTTCTCGCGCATCAGATTAATGTATCAACGTTTATATTATTGTATCTCGCGCATCAGGTTAATGTATCAACGCTTATATTAGTGTATCTCGCGCATGTATCAGCACTTGTAATTTTTATGTTTGATAAACCTAAAATTTACTCTTTTTTATAAATAAATATAGTTTGGATCATAATTATGAATAGTAACTACAGTTTTCCTAATTGGTATTCATAGCAACAAGTTCAGAGAGGAGAGAGGCAAACAAATTGTATCTCAAATCCAATTTATATTTCAATTGAAATTGTGATACATAGATAACAGATACACATATCCACATATACACAACCTCCTCTTCCTCTGATCTCAAATATTGTCCGCCTTTGTTCTCTCTCTTTTAATCTCATACACATATACACAAATAACATATACACACTTTATCACTCCTAAAATAAATACACACATACAATATGTATCAATATTTTGTGATTCATGAATGGCAAAAAACATTGATACAATATTTGAGTATTGTATCACCGCTAAAATAAGTATACGGATACAATTTTTCTGATAATAGTTGTATCAATTTTTTTCGATACATAGATATAGCTTGATAGATGTATTATTTTTTTATACACAAATATAATTTGATTGTATCAATATGTATAAATCGAAGAAGATATATTTTGAGAATATGCATATTAGTTTTTCTACATACATGGTATCCAAGTAGATTTACATGTATCTGAGATACATAGACATATTTCGGTAGCCTCAGTCGCCTTCCTTCCATCTCGCTCGTCACTCTTCTATATATATGGTCACACCTGATACATACAGATACATGTATTAGTGTGATTCACATGTATTTAGGATACATAGCTATCTCGCTTTCCTCCCTCCCTATTTTAATGTATCTGGTAGAAAAAAATACATGTATATAGGTGCATATTTTTCAATATATGGTAGAAAAATCTTAATTAGTTCGTAAGATACGTATTTTTTAAAAAGTATAAGTAGAATTAGTATATATGATATGAAGATATGTCTAATAAGGTAGTTTTCCCTTTACTTGGGAGCAGTGTTATAAAAGACTCTGTTGGAACTCGCCTCAGGGCTCACCCCGAGGCGGGGCTCTAGCAAAATGTCCCAACACTCAAGTGTGGGGCTTAGTTTGGTAAGACTTACTCCCTAAGCGCTCGACTGTACATCCTAAGCATGCCCAACGCTCAAGGCTTGCCTAACAGATCTTACACAAATTATGTATTAAATTCTTTAGCTGACATTGTTGACCTCATAATTCTTGAATAAATGAATGATACTTAATAGTTTTTAATCCATAGAATTAAAAATATTGAGAGTAACTCAAATAACAAGTTCTAGTATCATATCTTTACTATTTCGTAACACTGTGAGAGGGTTATTATATATTACGTAACATTTCTTTTAAAAATACATAGTGAAATTTTATTTTTTCACTTATCATTGGTCTTCATGTTGTTGTCACATGTCTCAAAATTATCATATTTTATTTAGCTATTTGAAAGTAATTTTATTTTTATTCATGATGGAGTGATGTTTTTATTATAATACTAGTAAGTTTTATTGATTATTTTGTTTTAGGAGGGTATATTGTATAGTATAATAATAATAATATATTTTTAAAATAATGATTCTTTTATTATTAGGAAGTTAAGATATTAGACTATTTATACTTATATAATCATGTTAGAAGTTTTATTTTCTATGAGTTTCCTTAATCATGTTTGTAATCATTTCAAACATTGATGTATTTTTATAATTTTGTGTTATTATATTATAATAGTATATTATAAATTAAAAATTGAAAAATCCAAGGGCTTACACCATACGTCTCGAGGCTTACGCCTCACATTATACTAAGTAAAACGCCTCGTCTCACGTTCCCGCCTTTTAAAACACTACTTAAGAGTGGCATCTTAATGTTAGGCAGTTGCATTTCATCAAAAAAAAAAAAAAAATAAGGACCCTTTACTCCCTGAAAACTGATCAAGTTGCATTTCATCAAAAAAAATAAGGACCCTTTACTCCCTGAAAACTGATCAATTTGTATATAGTAATTTCTAAGGGTGTTTTTGGTATGTCGGAAAATATTTTCTAAATTTTCTCATTTGATTTTGTTCAAAACTTTTGAAAAATATTTATTCTAAAATTTTTTTTTTTTCTTAAAATGAGAAATCATTTCCTTAACAGAAGTAGAGAAATAAGTTTCACAAGTGACCTTCCATTTTGACAGTGTCCTTCCTACTCTCAAAGACACATTATCTTTACCCCACCTCCCCTTCTCATAGTATGTCTAGATTATATACAAATTTTTTACAATAGTATTTTTTACTTATATACAGAATATACAAAAATAAATAAGAAAAACTCACTTATTCTCTGATAAAATCATTTTTCTCTGTGTCGAACCACCCAAAGTTCCAATGTTTTCTCGGATAAAATATTTATTTTGAAATTGGCACAGAAGAATGAAACACAAAGTATAAAATGAATAAAGAAGTGCAAATAAAAGGACCAAATTAACATGTCTTTGTTAGTGGAATAGTGTGTAAGACTTTACTTAGCCAATATTATTTTAAATAGTATATCGAAGGATAAATATATTTTATTTTTGTGAGAATATAAAGATAAATATGACTTTTTAATAATTACATACACTATCCAATCCAAAATAAGGGAATTTCTAGTACTTTTCTTTAGTTCAAAATCAAAATGAATGTTTTTTCAAAGCTCCAAAGTTACCCTCTCTCTAATTGAATTTTCAAATTCAACACTAGTACTTATTCCTACTTTGAAAAAAATCTTGAGGAAATTAAAGTAAAAAAGAAAAATATTTTCAAACAGTAATCATTCAATTAGTACAATTGATTATCTTTCTTAAAAAACAAATATTCATTTATTTTGAATTGAAGAGATAAGAGGGGGTCATCTCAATGTCATTCCTCACTAAAATACCTCATCAAGCATTACATAAAATAAATACATTTTTTTAAAAGGCAATCAGTTTGCCCTGTTTTTTTTTTTAAGCCAGAGGCGTTAAGATTAGGAGTTTGGGATTCTAAATTTAGGACAGATCAGAAAAATATTGTAAAACATGAGTGTGAAAGTCATTTCCACCACCCTTTCTTATCATTGAGCTGTCAATCAATTTTGTTAAAGGTTCACATATTAATATACATATATATATTTATTTAATTTTCTAATACAAATACGAAATTTACTCTGTAAAAAAAACTCACGAACCCACACCTTGTTGTGAGCACTTGCACAATTATTTTCAGTATAATCTAAAGTACAGTAAGTATTAATAGCTGCAAAACTGGCAAATTTGTGTAAAGGAATCAAAATGTTTTCTGTAGCAGCAATCTTTCCAAATTCTCAATCAACTATTATTGGAAGGAGGACATACAATACTAATATTAATACTTACCAAGCAAATTATCTAAGCTTTCGTCTTTGGCCAAATTTGTGTTCCAGAAGAACAAAATTAAGGAGCCAAGCAATGGATCCTTCACGTCATTTGGCTGGTTTTGAACCAACACTTTGGGGAGACCATTTTCTCTCCTACACTCCTCAACAAACAGTAAACGCGCCGCGCTGCGCCTTCTCTTCTTAAAATACATTTGAGTTGTATCGTTTAATTAATGAAAATGATTATTTATCCATCCGCAGGAAGTTAGTACCCAAGAGAAAGTTGAAGTTGATGAATTAAAAGAGATGATCAGGAAAACGTTGGTGGAAACTCCTGACAATAGTACACAAAAACTTGTGTTGATAGACACAATTCAACGATTGGGAGTAGCATATCATTTTCATAATGAAATCGAAATATCCATTCAAAACATTTTTGATTCTCAACTACAGAGTGAGAATAATGATGACAATCTTCACCTTGTTGCTCTTCGTTTTCGACTACTGAGGCAACAAGGCCATTACATCTCTTCTGGTAACTTTTATATATATATATTCTACAACTTCTTCATTGTTTTTCCTTTTCTTTACTTACTTTTTGGCCCATTATCTTTTTCTATCTAATTGTAACTCTTACCTTACACTCATGTACTAGCTGGTAATTAAAGGCAAAATACTTTGGAAGAACTTAAAATTTGTAAAGAGCTTCAGATACTAATTTCACGTGGTACCTGCTTTTCCCATCATAATTTTGTTTATCAAGATTTAGACAGATGAAATTGAAGAAGTTTCCTATTATATGTTGCTTCCGTTAGATTTGAATATGAGGCTTCATGATTTATAAATTATTTTATTGACCACTATAGGCTACTACCAAGGGCAAGAAATTTGTACTCATTCCGTCTTATTTGATGTGGCATCTTTTTCTTTTTAGTTCGTCCTAAAAAAAATGTTACTTTACTATAATTGAAAATAACTAAATTTAAAAATCTCCATTTATCTTAATGAAATGATTTATAGTCAGACAAATATCTAAGGATTATTTTAGACCTTAAATTTTAAAAGTCTTTATTTTTACCATAAATATCATGACAAGTTAAATAGCGTCACATGAGATAGGACAGGTGGAGTAATTCAAGTAAGCATTTACTTCATATTTTGTTCTTTAACGATTAGTATAAGGATGAAAGTTTTATCCTTCAGGTAACCTAGTGGATCAGACAAATATCCAATCCATCGAATATGTATTTTTGTTATAATCAATACATAAATTAAGTAGTGCCTAATCCCCACAATTATGATTTTTTTTTTATTAAAAAAAACTTTATTGTCAACAACGATAAAAGTGGAAACATATAACTTTATTGGCAGGGTGTGGAAATTGTTGATGACAAAACAAGTTGATGGATTAGTGAAAAACTATGAAATTACCAAACAGAAATAAATAAACAAACTAGATTTTGCTATATATTAATTTTAAATATAAAGTTTATACAGACTGTACTTTTGCACAATTTATTAAATTTGGAAAAGTGCTTGTATGAATTTGCTCGTTAGATTCAGAGTTGATGTGATAGATTATAGATTAAAATTACATTTTAAAAGTTTTTATACACACGTAGAGGGGTCAATATTTTATTTTATTTTATTAATCATGCATACTATTGCAAAGTTTTTTTTGGTCAAAATTAACATAAACATGATGATTTAACCAGATGTGTTCAAGCAATTCATGGATCATAACGGAAATTTCAAGGAAACACTTATTAATGATGATGTCCAAGGATTATTGAATTTGTATGAAGCATCACATATGAGAATGCACGATGAGGAGATTCTTGAGGAATCTCTTATCTTTACCACCACTCGTCTCGAGTCCCTACTCCCCAATTTGACCAATAACTCACTTAAGATTCAAGTTACTGAAGCGTTAAGTCAGCCTATTCGTAAAACAGTACCAAGGGTAGGAGCAAGAAAATACATACACATTTATGAAAACATCAAATCACATAACGATTTACTATTGAAATTCGCGAAATTGGATTTTAACATGTTGCAAAAGGTGCATCAAGACGAGCTTAACGAGATATCAAGGTATGTATATATTCATTCATGTTATATCCCCTTCCTAATTAAATGAATACGCGATAAATGTATGTACTATGATATTAATAATGGTCTCAATCACTATATATATATATATATGTACGTAGGTGGTGGAAAGATTTGGATATTGCAAACAAATTACCATATGCAAAAGACAGATTTGTGGAGAGTTACTTTTGGATAATTGGATTGTCTGTTGAGCCCCAATATAGTCGATTGAGAAGAATGTTAACAAAAGTAGTCAACATGAACTCTATTGTTGATGACACTTACGATGCTTATGGAACCCATGATGAACTTGTGCTTCTCACTAATGCAATTCAGAGGTAACCTATTTAGTTTTTAATACGTAGGTCGTTTGATCAATATTATATCATTATATGTTAGGATTATTTTAGTATATTTTTCTAAATCATCTTATTTATCACTGCTATAGCTTGCAATTATAATTACCTTCCACATGTTGCTCTTGATATTATTTCGATCCCAACAAATTCAACTGTCAAGTGCAGATGGGACATAAGTGTTATGGATTCATTACCGCAATATATGAGAATTATTTATCAAGAACTTCTCAATATCTACGATGAAGCAGAAGAAGTATTGGCCAAAGAAGGCAAATCGAATAGCGTAATCTACTATGCAAAAAATGAGGTATAGTTTGGGAAAATCCAAAATCCAACTTAGTCTATTCTTGCTTAAGCTACATCTAACTATAGGTTAAAAAAGAAATTGTTGACATTTTGAATCAAAAGGAAGATATGGTGTTTGTGTTGGGGCATAGTTTGGGAAAATCCAAAAATTCAACTTGAAATTTGAACTTTTTAGATATTTTTGTTTGAATTTTTAGATTATGAATTGCATTTCGAATCTGGGATCTTGATACCTATATTTGTCCCTACCAATTACACATAAGCCCATCCACCTAATACTAAGTTCAATAAAAACAACACCTTACTATATCAATCAATATATTCTATAGTCTATTCTATTAGCTAATAAATTGTGCAAACTGAGATGCATTCACCAAATTGCACAGCACATATAAGGATTGAGTAGTGCAGTTGATTTGAATATGAACTATTATTAGTAGGGAACTTACATAAATCTTACTCGTTTAGGAGCTAATTACTTAGATACACTCTAGTTTGCAGTATTACATGTCTAACTAGATTTTGATGCACCCTGATACGTTCAGATATGCCTAGATATATGTATCTCGGGATACATGAGGTCAAAATTAGGTGTAATTTGTACCAGATACATTGTATTCAATTGAATTCATATATATTTGGGATACATAACAAATCTCGCCCGCCTCTCTCGCCTCTATATATCCATCTCGCTTGCTACTCTCCTAAGTATCTAGTATCCAAGATACATGTGAATCACACGATATATATACATATTCATGTATCTAGTGTGATTCACATGTATACAAATCTCGCTCGCCTCTCGACCTATTATATTGTATCAGGTAGCAAAAGTATGTTTCTAAGTGCATCTTCCTCAATATATGATAGAAAACTCTTAATTAGTGGTAAAATATGTAATGTTTTAAATGTATAAGTAATAATAGTATAAAATTTGATAGTGAAGACGGTCTAATTAAGTAGTTTCTCCTATTATTATGATCTAGCTAGATTAGGAGTTTATAATGATTTCAATGTTTGGTATTTTGTTGTAGTGGAAAAAATTGACGGCTGCCTATATGAAGGAAAGTGATTGGTTGAATGCTGGTTATATTCCAAAATGTGATGAATATATGAAAAATGCAGTAATAACAGCTACATGTATGCTTTATGTAACAAATTCCTTGGTTGGCATGGACAAATTGTATATGACCAAAGAGAATATTGAGTGGCTAACAAATGGGCTTTTGGTTGCACGTTCTGCTGGAGCAATCTGTCGATCTATGGATGATATTTCTGATCATGAAGTAAGTATGACACAATGTAACATACAAAATTAAAAGCAATTATATAGATGTTGTATTGAAAATATTTGTATCGTTATTCGTAGGTTAATCAACAAAGAGGACACGTTGCTTCAATTGTTGACTGCTACATAAAAGAATATGGAGTTTCAAAGGAGGAGGCGTATGTTGAGATTCGGAAGATGGTCACGAATGCATGGAAAGATATAAATAAGGAATTCCTTTTTCATAAGGAAGTACCATTTTTTGTCCTTGAACTAGGTTTAAATTTTGCACAATTGGTAGATACAACTTTTGGAGATGGTCATGACGAATATACAAGTCCCAAATCCGAAACTAAAAAGATGCTTAGTTTGTTGCTTGTTGAATCCATCAATATATGACAACAATGCAGATGCATCTTCGACTAAATGTAATTTCTTTAATAAATAACTAGACTATGATTGCCCGTGCAAATACAGGCCCAATATATATTAAGCTACAAACTTCACAAATATTGGTAAGGCTACAATCAGTAAAAAATAGTTGCTACTGTATACACACCCATCCATATGTGAATCAACTATGGCTTCACTCAAGTTAGGTAGGATCAACTATATATATATATATGAATCTTCACTGTTCATATCGCTTCACTGAAGCTAAGACATCATAGCCCAATATTGTAAGAAATATTGAACTAAAAGACGACACCATCACCACCAACAACAATAACAACAAATGTCCTTCAATTCAGAGCAATTTCAGGTCGACTTAATGAATCGGATCGGATTGAATATATATCCTCATGCCCATGCCGCATTGTTAATTTAATTATTGACAAAAGCTACTACCGTAGTATTAAGAAAACAAATAGAGCCCAAGACCAGAATTATCTTTCTGATGGTGGAGCAAAACTAATGAAAAAGATAAGAGTGGGAAAACCTGCAATTGAATGTTGCAAACTGTCCAAAGCACGCAGGAACCTTTCTCGCCAGCTGCCTTGTACATTTTAATAGCTATCTACAAATGGTTAAGGAAATGGCAGTGATCAAGTCATTGGATTAGAATTGTAGAGCGTTGAGAGTAAGATCATCAATCAAGACAGAGTCATTAGTGTACAAAATCTCTTAGCCATTTAAGCAAACCAAAAAGCCTTTCAGCTTTTTACCCATTCTTTCAGAAACCAAAGCTTCAAGTGTTTAATTTGCACAGTGCAAAATCATCGTCATATTGGTGTTGGGAAAGGCAAGGCACTAACAAGAATGCCAGACAGGATAGTAACGGAATAATACCCAAATCTAAATTTTCCCTTTCAATTTGAACCAAGAGAAACAAACCAAATCAAACAATATGAAAAATGGACAGCAAGTATATCAACCAAACTAAAGCAACAAGATAGGAATAAGTCAATCACACAAGACGCAATGATTTACGTGAAAAATCCTTCGATATGAAGAGTAAAAAATCACAGGAGCAAAAGCTCTACTATAAACATCAAGAGTTACAAAATTGTTCTCCAAAATTGGCCACAAAACAAGCGCCAAACAACGAGCAACAACAAATCAAGATTGCATCAAAACTAGAGAATTAAAGAAGAGATTTCACCCAAAAATGCGCTACTGTTCACTCCCCAAAATCAGAAGCTACAGACCTAAAAATAAGATCTCCACCGTTGAATTGCAAGAACTAGAAGCTGAGAACTCCCAGTTCAAATTTAAGCGCGATCCAACGGTTAACAAAGCGGTAAACTCTGTCTGAAGCGGATTGCCTAAGCAGAAAATTTCCAGAAGTAAAAACGAGATTTTTCTCCTTTTCTCTCATTCTCTAAAACTTAACTCTCTTGATTTTTCTCTCTTGTGTTTCTGAAAATAAGACCAAATAAGCCTTATATATGCCACATAATATTTGGGTTATGGGCTAAAGTGGACTGGTCCTAATAAGACTTTTATTTATCCACATAAGAAGGAAAAAAAAAAAAAGATCCTAAACCCAACAATTGGAATTCCAAATTGCCATGGAGCATTACATAACTATTGAAGGAGACAAATAAATGGAGCCAAAATTCACATTCATATCATCAATAGATTGTCTACAAATTCATTGTGCATCAAGAGATGATTTAGGGTACCACGATCTTCTTTCCTTTCTCAACGATGAAGTAAGGCCAAACTTATGAGATTATTATCCTATATCAGAACAAGTTGATAGAACCCAGTTTTTACAACCCTATGTTCCTCCCGTGTGGCGACATGGGGCGAAAAAAGAAAAGAGTGTAAAAATATCTGACATGAAAATAAGATTAAGAAGTCTAGTTAAGTATATGATCAACTACTGTTGTTTGTTTATCCTCAACAAGCTCAAGTGACCACAATTTACAAAGTGAGTTGTCTCATCTTTCATGGTGCCAACAAATTCAATAAAGGTCGAAACCTTTGTCACATATAATTTAGTTATCTTAAGACCTCAATATATTTTGATGTGCGTCGTCTATCAGCTAAGATGCCAACGTTTTTGCTCTACCTGTAAATAGTAATAGCAGTTAGGGGTGTACATGGTCGGGTTGATTCGGGTTTTGCAAATATCAAATCAAATCATTTGTGTCGAATTTTTAAATTTATAAACCAAACCAAACCAATAAAACTCGGATTTTTTCGGATTTTTTTGGGTTTTTCGGTTTTTCAGGTTGTTTCGGGTTTTTCCAGTAAAGTATTCATATAAACATATAATTTACTTGTACTTCAAATATTTCTTTAGTTCTACCAAAATACAACTATCTAAGATGTTTCTTAAAAATATAACACAATATGACATGATTAATGACACTAAAATATCCAACAAATATAATAATAATGAAATAGCGTAAAACAAATATTGCAAATTAACAAGTCATAATGAAAATGATCATAATTAAAAAGTATTAAATCATGCTAAAATTAAGTTTAATAAGTATTAGTTACATGACTAAATATTAAAGGAAATTAAAATTAAATTATGTATTTTAATTATCTAAACCAATGTAAAACTAAAGAACAAATATTCAATATTATTGTTATTCTTAGTCTTGAATTGATTTTCTTTTTGCATTAGTATTAATTTGATTTTGATTTAAGCTTTATTATAATTACCAACATCTGTGGACTATAATTTTTATTGGCCCATTCATAAGTTTAAGTTTCAAACTTGAAATAATATATTAAAAGATAAAAACTATGAAAAAGTATAAGAAATATTTTAAAATTATATCAAAGTAAATATTTTATGTATAAAATAAAATTTTAAAATTATATATATAATGTCGGGCTGGTTTGGTCTCGGGTTGGTTTTTTTAGTTAAAACCAAACCAACCTAAATATAGTCGGATTTTTTTTTTCAAAACCAAACCAAGTCAAACCAAACCACTAGTCGGGTTTTTTTTCGGGTTGACACGATTTGCGGTTTGATTCGGTTTTCGGTTAGATTTTGTACACCCCTAATAGCAGTTACGATTATCATTTTTTTATTGCCATGTAAATATATAATGTTTTCTTGTTGGTACAACATCACCGTGTAAGAGTTTTTTACAGTACAAATGATGGCTCCATCTTTCAACTATTCTCTCCAAATTTCTCTCATGGACATGCAAATTCAAGTTCAGTTCCCCTTTTTTTCTTTCTATTTGTGATTGTTCTGGTCAGACACACAAAAAAATATGGATTTTTTTATGGTTCTAACTAGGGGTGGCAAAATGGATAAATAATATGAGTATTCGCTCATATTACCCATTTTAAATGGGTTGGATATCCAACTCATTTAAAAATGGGCAAAAAACTAGTAATATCCATATTATTCATTTAAAAGTGGGTAGTTAAATAGATAAAATGGGTAAAAGCAAACAAAAAAAAGTGATAAAGGTAAGAAAGTCTTTTTTTTAAAAAAAGAAAAATCTATAAAAAAAAAAATGAAACTTTTTTTTACATTTAATTTGGGATAGGGGGGTGGGGG
>JAJOOH010022085.1:0-15605 GCA_029582605.1 Solanum gracilifrons | reverse complement strand
CCCCCCCCCCCCCCCCCCCCCCCCCCCCCCCCCCCCCCCGTCACTAGTAAGTAAAAAACAACAAAATCAACAAGGGTTTCTAATCAATAAGAGGGGATCATTGGGATGTGACAAGAATACGGGATAAGCTAGATTATTGGGTACATGTTTTTAATTGAAGATTCATAGAGTAATTTTGACTAGGCTAAGCTTTAAGAGGGATAAGCTCTCTCTCGAGCAACTTATCCCGTTTCAAATGTGTTCCTCTCGGACACCCACTTGCCACATGAAGACCAGCCTATGCCTTAACCCACTCACTCTCTCGAGCTGTGTGTGTGGACATGGGACTAGGGTTCACTCTCTCGAGCTGAACCTCATGTCAATCCACTCACACTGTCCATCAATCTAGTGGTCTTAGTTTTACGACCTCTCTCTCGAGCAAGCCGAAAACAACTAAATAAACTTATATTTGCAACTACAAATTAATTAAATTCATTCACAACCACTAAAAGAAATCACAATTAAACCACAATTAAACTATCAGCAAGAAAGAACAAATAATTATCTTAACCCATAATCACTAAATCACACCCCAAGAATTGGGGTTTTTAGCCACACATCAAGAGATAGAAATTTATACCTAAATGAACTTGTATTCAAATGGGTATGATGATTTAAGTCTTGTTACATGCCAAGAATGAAGAATCCAAGAAACCCAAGTCCAAATCCTTGAAGATGAAACCCTCTTTTTTTTCAAGTCTTCAAAACACTGTCTAAGTTAGAGCAAAAATATCAATAAGTACTATTGTATATGAAAATTATAATAACTATTCAATTCTTAAAACTACAACTCTAACTAATATTTATAGCATTCACAGATATGTGCTGCAGTGGACCATTCGGCGTCGTTAGGCAGAATCGCCGAGTTGATCGGTGATTCACCCTTTGGTGTAGTTGATCACCGTCTTGCACCATCCTTCAGCATCATCGTGCTCTGGGTTATTGGGCGATATGGTACTGCTTCATGGAACTGCTCGGCGATGCACCGACTGCTCCCTTTTTCCACTGACTTGATCTTTTCCTTCAGGGCTCAGCACACTAGAACAAAAGGCAAATTAAGATCCTTCGGCGATACGCCAAGTGGACTCGGCGATCTTCAGGCCTTCATTTCTTCGTTCTTTTCAGCCTTTTCATTCCTTTTTGCGACGTAGTTTCCATGCTTTCCTTCAAATATCAAATACCTGAAATTTAAGGGTTTTCATCAGATATTGAGATAAAATAACCATTTGAGGACACAATTTATTTTAAAATATATCCCTAAATGAGTCCAATATGTGGACTCATCAATAAACGTTAGACAACATAAGACATATGCCCTTCAAGGCTAAGATTCTCAAATCACCAGCAACCCAACAATTTACTACAATTAAGGCATGGATAGTGATACAATTTAATATACCAAAGCAATTTAGACATATTCTCATCACATGCTTGCAAAATCAACAAACCCACTTCATAAAGGCACAATTTAGGAAATTGAGAGAATTCATGGGTTCTTAGAGTATTTTCATTATAAATCATCAATCAAACACTAATTCAATCATAATTTGTCATTCATAACCATTTGAAAACGTATGAACAAGAGACTTATGAGTTAGAGTAAAAGCCTAGGTTTTTTAGAAACTTGAAAACTTGGAAATTTACTTTTGAATGGACTCTAGGAGTGGAAGCTACCCCTAGATGAAGGATCACCATACCTTGCTTGTGAATCCCCAAGAAATTTGAGGAAGAACACCTTGAATCCACAAACCCTAGCTCCCACTTCTTTTTTTTTTTTTTGGGAACTTCTAGAGAGAGAAATTTTGGAAGGAGGAACTCTTTTGATTTGATTTGGGTTTTAGAGAAATAAGGAGTAAATGAATTGTCTTAAAACTTAAAACTATATATAATAGTGGTATAAAACAATTAAAATCAACCCAACAGATTAATTAATTAAACTGAAATAACTTAAAAAACCCTAACATGGGCTGCCCCTTCAGGGACCACTCCCATCTAAACGGGTTGTCTAGGGCACCACGGCTCGTGATGGTGCATATGGTCCCTTGACCAGTGTTCCCCTATAACTTTCCAATCCCTCAAGAGGTTAAGGCAAGTCGTCAAGACCTCTCATGATCCCTGCTCAAGCCCACGAGTCGTGGTAATGGTCGTGGTCATGGAGACGTCAAGGCTTCCATGCCTTGCCCTCTCAAGATTCTAAGTGGTCTTCACGACCATCTATACGGACCATCAAGGGCACCACGGCTCGTGGTGGTGCCCGTGATCTTTGAGGCAGTAGCCTTCTCAAATTAACTCAACTCCTACCAAGCTAAGGCAACCCCACGAGCTGTGAAGTGGCTTGTGAAGGGAAGCCTTAGCTTGGCACCAATCTTGGTCACACTACCTTGCCAACCACGGGTGGCACAATTACTCGTGGTGGCCACCATGAGTCGTGAAGACCCTCGTGGTGATGGTAGGTAGTGGCTAGGCCTATTTGTTAGGCAACCTTGGCCCCTCACCATGTCCTACACCCACAACCCTTAGCCCTTGCCCTAACCCTTGACGTTAACCCTCACATTTAGGCTCTAGTTTACTTACTAATTTTCTGAGTCATTACATTATCCCCCTTTAGGAACATTCATCCTCGAATGACACTTTAAACACTTTAAGGGATAACGACTCAAGACTAGCAGCCCATCATGCATGACACATCACTACAATGCTCAAAATCATAGGAGGAAGCATAAACTTCACATCAATAAGCTCAATGCAACACAAGGAAGGTAGGAACTACATCTACAAACTTATTATGCACGAAAACATCAACATTTCTCATTTCATTGGAGGAACTACCTTCTTCAACTCACATCATGCTCATCATAACATCATTAAGAACATTACGCAATTACTTTTGAAATCACATCTAGGCATGTTCAACAATTCACCTCATGAAGCATATAGGCAAGTCATACTAGATGCACATCAACATGAGGAACATATAAATCAAAATCTCATTTTCTCATATAAACATGAATTTCATCAAACCATGCAGAAAATAAGTAGATAATGGAAACACATAATCACACATGACTCCAAAACCTGAAACAAGCTACAAGGAACTGTTGGTCTCGAGCTTGAATAGGAATAGAAGAAAGAGATAAGGTTATCAAAACTCTCAAAAACCTTACTATTGAACATACCATCTCCCCCTTAGGAGTAAACCCAACTAAGGCTAAAATGAAAAAAAACAACAAAGGAACCTTCATAAAACATTCACAACTATAAGGAACTATCACATACCGGTGCCTTCATCCGAATGAGCTCATTTGCCCTCTTTGGCTTGAAGTGCATATAAACGACTATTCTTTGTAGCATAAGGATCCGGGCCACTAAGAGAAGCTTGTTTGGCCTCCCTTCCTTTGGCCGTAAGAGTAGGACAATTTTTCACTTGGTGATCATACTTCCCACAACCATAACACCCATTAGTACCGACTAGGCACTTCCCATAATGCCTTTTTCCACAAGTGGTGCAAGTAGATTTAGAAAATGAAGACCCACCACCTTTCTCTTGGTTAACCTTAGGAGTGCTTGAAGAATCATGGTTTGGAGCTCTCTTTTTGAACCTAGGTTGACCTTGATCATTGTGCCTAGACCACTTCAACTCCTTATTCTTTCTATTAAGTTTGGACTCCTCAATAGATTGAGCATACACCATAAGTCTAGAAATATTAATATCATCATGGAGCATCGCCGTACGACACTCTTCCTCAACTAGGTTGGATATACCCGTAACAAACCTACTCATCTTATCTCTAGGGTTAGACACCAAAGATGGGGCATGCTTAGACAATTGGGTAAATTTCAAAGAGTACCCTTGAACATTCATGTTATCTTACCTGAGATTGATAAAATCCTCCATCTTAACCTCCCTCTTCTCACTGGAAAAGAACCTACCAATGAATGTTTCCTTGAACAATTCCCAATCTATAAGCCTCGCTCCTACCGGCCTATTACTCTTCCATTGAGAGAACCAAATTTGGGAAACATCCTTCAATTGATAGGCGGCAAGTTCTGCTTTTTCTATAGAAGTTAGCCCCATAGCATTGACTACCTTATACACCTCATCCAAAACATATTGGGTTCCTCTCCCGCCATGGAACTAAGAAATATCGGAGGATTTATCCTCCCAAAGTCTCTCAACCTTGAATCCATAGTAATCACCAAAGGATTCACATGAGCTTCAACACTCCTATTAGCTTGAGCCGTCATGGCTTGGGATTGAGTAATTATGGCTTGAGCCATCATCAAAAGAGCCGACCTAACTTCCTCATTGGTCATGGCCGGTGGATCCACTGGAACTGGATTACATAGAGGAACTTGGTCACCTTAAGGACCTTGGGGAGGAACTCCCTCATTCACAACCTCCTATTCCACCATTCTTGCGTTCATTGTTGTATTCATATCCTATAAACACAAGAGAAGGGTTAGGAAAAGGACACTTTTAGATCTAAACTCTAAGGCACGACTTCAAGAATAATGAAAGAAGTGTAGCTTCCTAACGTCTGATAGCCTCTTGCTCATAAATGTGTCACGACTCACACTGATGAATAAGACTCTACCAGACGTGGCTTTGAGACATCAATCCTATAAACCATTTCCAAAATCTTGTGCTCTAATACCATGTTTGTCATGACCCGAGCCTATACCCCGAAAGCGACACGGCGTACAAGACTCTGAAAGTCTCATACCAGCCTCATAGCATTCATAACATTGGATATAAGGAAAATGGTACGAAATTAAAACCTTTCTTTAAATCCATCATTATAAAAACCATTTAAAAACAGCGAGAGTCTATTGTCTCACATGCCCATCTAAAACAACATCTTGAAAAAAAAGTAGGGTTGGTCACAGCCCTTCACAATAGAAAGTCTAGAAATGTCTATTACATGAAAGAAGAAACATCTAAGAGCACTTGTCCTCGATCTATGAGGACATCCCACTTAGGCTTGGAGGAATCTCAATCCAAGCCCTTGAACTAGAGAGAAAGCAACTCACTTGCCGGAACCTACACTGGTAGTAAAATAAGAGAAATATGGGTTAGCACACAAAAATGTACTAAGTATGATAACCATGCAAAAACATGCTTAAAACGGACATTTTATTTGAAAGTCATGCTTTTATGCCAATTTGAGAAAACTTCATGAACATAAGTATAAGAGGCATAATATACAAACATAACCAACATACAAGTCATTTCTTCACATTAGAACATAATCAACCATCTAAGACATTTCATTACATTAGGCTTTCACCTCAAGTAACCCCAAGCTATACTATGTGCAATGTATGAATGGCATCTCATACCACCATCCACACTAAGTACCACATCAAGGCAACCAAAAGTGAACTTACCATTCATCCTTTCCATCTTTACACAATACCCATACATAAGAGACATAACCATTTCAAGGTCATGACAAGGGAAAGTAACTCATAATACAACCCAAGTATAGCATGCATCATTACATTAGACATTCAAGTCAACATTCTTCATTAGCTTCATTAAGAGAACTTTCATTCATTAGTCATTAATACATTAAAGAAGTGACTATAGCCCTATAAAAGCCTACTCGTGCAATAAATGGATGAAATCCCATACTACTACCCACACTTCATTGAACTTTTCAAGAAACTATAATGCACATTTCACATGATGGGAATATGCATTAACCGACATAGACCATGAGATAAAACCATGGAATATGGTGTCATAAAGCCCCACACCGTAAAGAGGTGGTCTACTTGCCTAAGGTAGGACCGGTAACATTTTAGCTTTGGTAGAAACCTACTAGCTAATATCCTATGTGGGCACATAGTTATGGGATAGGAAGATATTCCTTGGAACCCTAGCCTAACATTGGGAAAGTTTCCATCTTACCATATCCACTCAGTGCTTAGCCTATATTCCCACTGAGTATTTCATTTTCATTAACATTATTGTACTTGAGAGGGCCACAAACATTAGGCCTACCGACCCAAAGTACCTTACACAAGAAAGGGCCACCACCATTAGGTCTACCGATTCAGGTACATTAAGGATAGCTCACAGACTTTCCAAGAAGGGTTCCATCAACATTGGGTCTACCTATACAAGGTTCATTATTTCACACATGAAAAGGCTACCAACACTAGGTCTACCAATTCACAGTTTATCATTATATTAGTTTCTAGACTCATCATGAAGGGCCACCAACACTGGGTCTACTGGTTCAAGACAAGCCTACAATACCTCATCATTCATTTATGAAAGGAATGCCATTGGCCTATCGATTCATATTCATCAAGTCTAGACACATTCATTACACAAGAAGAGGATGCCTAAGCCTACCAATTCAAGACATGATATTACATTCAAGATCACATTCATCAATACAGGAAAAGTATTCCTCAAGCCTACCAATTGAACATATATCAATCCACATTACTTTCATTTATACAAGAAAAGGATGCATAAGCCTACCAATTCAAGATATAACTTCACATTATAGAAACACTTCAGATTCTATCATCACATTCATACGTGTCAAATTGAGGAATATCCTTTCAATAATAACACAATTACATTTAAGACATGATCATATTGCCATCATTAGATTCACATTCATATACAAGACATCATGATAATACTCAATTCCTCATACTATGCCCTTCAAGGCCATGAATCTCAATTCACCAACACATCAACAATTTACTACAATTAAGGCATGGATAGTGATACAATTCAATATATCAAAGCAATTAGACATATTCTCATCACATGCCTGCATAATCAACAAACCCACTTCATAAAGGCACAATTTAGGAAATTGAGAGAATTCATGGGTTCTTAGAGTATTTTCATCATAAATCATCAATAAAACACTAATTAAATCATAATTTGTCATTAATAACCATTTGAAAACGATTTAATAAGGAACGCATGAGTTAGAGTAAAACCCTAGGTTTTTGAGAAACTTGAAATCTTGGAAATTTACTTTCGAATGGACTCTAGGGGTGGAAGCTACCCCTAGCTAAAGGATCCCCATACCTTTATTATGAATCCCCAAGAAATTTGAGGAAGAACACCTTGAATCCACAAACCCTAGCTCCCACTTATTCTTCTTCTTCTTTGGGAACTTCCGAAAGAGAATTTTTGAAAGGAGGAAATCTTTTGATTTAATTTGGGTTTTGGAGAAATAAGGAGTAAATGAATTGTTTTAAGACTTAAAACTATATATACTAGTGACATAAAAACATTAAAATCGACCCCACACATTAATTAATTAAAATGAAATTACTTAAAAACCCCAACTTGGGCTGCCCCGTCAGGTACCACGCCTATCTAAACGGGTAGTCTAAGGCACCACAGCTCCTGGTGGTGCCCATGGTCCCTTGACCATTGTGCCCCTCCAACTTTCCAAGTCCTCAAGGGCCTAATGCAAGTCCACCAGACCTCCCAAGTTCCGTGGTCAAGACCACGAGTCGTGGTGATGGTCGTGGTCATGGAGGTAGTGTCAATGATTCCATGTCTTACCCTCTCAAGAATCTAAGTGGTCTTCACGATCATCTATCCGGACCATCAAGGGCACCATGGCTCATTGTGGTTCGCACGATCTTTGAGGCAGTAGCCTCCTCAACTTAACTCAACTCCTACCAAGCTAAGGCAACCCCACAAGCCTTCACATGGCCCGTGGTCATGACAACGAGCAGTGAAGTAGCTTGTGAAGGGGAGCCTTGTCTTGGCACCAATCTTGGGCACATTTCCTTTCCAACCACCGATGGAACTACAACTCGTGGTGGCCACCACGGGTTGTGAAGACCCTCGTGGTGATGCTAGGCAGTGGCTAGTCCTAGTTTTGAGGCAGCCTTGGCCCCTCACCATGGCCTACACCCAAAACCCTTAGCCCTTGCCCTTAACCCTTGATGTTAACCCTTGCGTTTAGCCTCTAGTTTACTTACTAATTTTCCGAGTCGTTACAAAGGACTACCCCCAAAAACATTCCCTAATTTGCAATTTTTAGGGAGCTACGAATGGCACGCTCCGTAGCTCCAACTCGTAGGTCAAGTCTGGTGTATCCCCTGCATGTTGAACTGCAGGTAATGACCTACAGACCTTCAGGACGGCAAGCAGGCTAACCTATGGACCATAGGTCATGGGCATGAGTCAAGAGATACCAATCTGCAAAGTTTCGGCCAAGGTGATGGTTAGTTTAGTTAATTCATATTTTATTTAGTTTAGTTTAGGGTCGGTTTATATCGATTTAGTAGGCCTATATAAGGGTTATTAAACTATTCAACAACCCTTAACAATTCATACTTACCAAGACCCCAAATCAGAACTAACCTTACCCCCAAATATTTATCTCACTAGAAATCTCCATTGGAGAAGAAGAAGTCAAGGTTTAGAGCTCAAGAGTTCATCATTTCTCTTCAATTTCGTGGAGAATCTTCAACTAAGGTATGGTAGTTTTGATTCATGGTTAAATTTTCATAAATGATGTCCTTAAATCCTCAATTTTAAAGTAGATAAAGTCTCCAAAACCTAGGGTTTTCACTCCAAGCCATGGATTCTTTCTCAAATTGTTTTTATGATTTAATCATCTTATATTAATGTTTAATTTCTGTTTTATGATAATTTTATGATAAATTAGTCCGTGAATCTATGAATTTCAATAACTTTTCAAAATGGATCTTAAATTGTTGATGTTGATTGGTATTAATAGTATGTTGTATAATCATGAATATACTTAATTGATTACTTGATCTATGTGTTAATTAATGAATTTCTATAGTTTTGATGCAGATTTTCCTCCAATATCCCATGAACCCCCATGTCCCTAATTTATGACTAAGTGATGTGGGTGAGTTGAATAGTATGAGATTTTCTTGTAGTAGCTTAGTTAATTGAATCATGTAATCATCTATATCTAATGTAGTAATTCTAGATTGATTGGTTGAATGTGATCTATAGCTCTTGAAGAGCAAAACATGAGAAATAGATATGTGTATGAGACTTGTGTGCATTCAATTAGATTGCTTTGAGGGTAAAGTGAATATATTATAATCTAATTGTTGAGCTAATTGGATGATTATCCATACTTGCATACTTAGACATGAATACCATACAATGTGAAAGGTTTGTCACATGTGGTGATTCTAAGGGTGGAAGACTAGTCTCCCTTATAGAATCTAGAAGCATTAGCATGAGTTTGATTGGATTGGGTGTCAAGATACCTTTCCATAGTTAGTGATTTAACTCTAGACTTAATATAAACTCAATGGGAATTACGCTTAGCACCTAGTGGATATTGATATGACATGGAAGCCCTAACGTTAGTAGCGGTCAAGTTTCTAGGAACAATCTCTTGGGATGGAAACCCTTGCGTTAGTAGAGGTCGGGTTCTCTAGTAGCAATCCCCTTATCCCATGACTACGTCCCCCCGTAGGTTATTTAGCCATTGGATGCATTTCCAAGCTAATATATTAAGTTCTACGTTAGGCAAGTAGGACACCCCTTTACATTGTGGGGTAGACACCGAATTCCATGAATAAGTTATCTTGGTCTATGCCGGTTAAAGCAAATTCCCACAAGGTCAAGTTTAGGATGAACTATAGTTATTCAAGAGGTACCACTTAGTATGGGTGAGGGTATGAGACTTCATCCATGCATTGCACAAGTAGTCTTTGAGAGTAGTTGTGGTAGATTCCTTTTGTGTCATGATTATTCAAGTAGTGAAGGTGGTTGTAACTAGATGGCTATTTCATTAGATAGTAAGGCTACTTGTAATGTTGTATGTTAACTTGCATTGTTACAATGGATTACTTTCCTTGATATAGTTGACTAAATGGTGAGTGTTCCCTTGTTTATGAGAAATATGCTAAGGATGAGATTAAAAGATAGTAAACATGAATGAGGATCTAAACTGACTTGCTTAGTATAGGCGGGAGTATGGGATCTTACCTATGCATTGCACAAGTTTGCCTTGAGGTGACTCATGAAGTGTTTTCCCTCAAGTCATACTAAAACTAGATTGTAGTGACTATGTATATGTTCCTAATGATACTTCTTATAATCACTAGATGTGATTGTTATCTACCATGCTATAGTCTATTTCTTATCATGATGTTTTTTTATGCTTATGACTTGTGTTTTCACACTACTTTCTAAATGATGGTTTAAACTAGATAAGTGTATGCATTTAAAAAAGATGTCCCTTTTTGTATATTTTCGAAGGTTTTTATGCATGCTATCATACTTAGTGCATTTTTGTACTAACCCATATTTCCTCTACATTTTTCACAAAGTATAGGGTCCGCGATATCGACTTCCATCTTCGTGGCTAGGATCATAGTAGATCAAGAAGAAGAAACTTGGTGAGTCCTCATAGTATTTGAGGTCTTGACCATTATGTCATTTTTGTTTTTTGTTATGTTTTAGACTTTTGTAAGGTATGAGTCTCGAAAATTGTATTCAAGTTTTATAGATGGTTTGAGACATGTGTTGTAGACTCCCTTTTGGTGTTTATAAAAGACTTCTATTATATAAAAAAATAAACTAATTTCCATACTATTTCCTATGTTCTTGTGTTATGATATGCTATTAGGCTTTTTGGAGTCTTGTACTCCGTGTCACATCTAGGGGCTAGCCTTGGGTCGTGACAAACATGGTATCAGAGCACAAGATTTTGGGATGGTTTTAGGATGTCTCAAACCACGTCTAGTAGAGTCTTGTTCATAAATGTGAAGCGTGCCATATTTATGAATATGAGCCTATTAGATGTTAGGAAAACTTCACTTCTTCATTGTCAAAGTCGTACCATAGTGTTTAGTTTTATTAGGTCTTTTTCTTAATGTGTGCCCTATGATTTTCAAGATATGACTACTTCAACGGCTAATGTTGAAAGGAACAAGGAAGACAATGTGGAGCAAGAGGTTCCCCTCCAAGCTCCATTTGTCCCTATAGGGGAGAATATGACCAATGTGGAGATTAGGTCAGCTATTCTAATGTTGGTTCAATTCATGACGGCTCAAGTGAGTCGGGAGGTGGTAGCTCTGATGGATCCAATAATGGGTATGGATGGCTTCTTTGAAAGAGAGAGATTTTGTGAGGATGGACCCTCCAGAGTTTTATGGCTCCAAAGAGGGAGAGAGTCCTCATGAGTTTATAAAAGAGGTATCTAAGATGTTGGATTTGATGGAAGTGACTCCGGTAGATAAGGCGGAGTTGTCTACTTGTCAACTCAAGGGGGTTTCTCAAGTTTGGTTTAGTTAATGAAAAGAGGCTAGACCGGTAGGAAGAGGTCTCAGAGAGTGGGGAGTGTGCAAGAGTGCTTTTCAAGATAGGTTCTTACCTTTAGAGATGAGATAAGCTTTGGTGCTTGAGTTCATTAACCTTAGGCAAGGTAAGATGAGTGTTAAGGAATATGCATTGAGGTTCAACCAATTGTCTAAGTATGCTCCAATTCTAGTATCCGATCCTAGGTCGAAAATAAGCAAGTTTGTGTCTGGTTTGTCCAATCTAGTGGGAAAATAATGTCGTATGGATATGCTTGATCATGATAAGAATATTTATCGCCTTGGGATTCTTGCTCTCTAAATTAAGGAAGAGAAACTTGATGAAAGGTTGATGGAGAGGAAGAGGTTGAGGATTGAGGATGAAAATTCTTCTCTTGAGAGGTCTTTTGGACAAGGTCCATCTAAGTTTTTCCCAAGATTTAGTGATGAGAGTGTGTCTAACCCTAAGCATCCGAGAGGGAGAGATGGTAAACTTTTGTTGTGAAAACCCACTTGTGCTAGGTGTGGAAAGAGACATGAGGGTAAATGTTTGGTTAGAACAGAGGGTTGTTATGGTTGTGGTGAGAGTGACCACAAGATTAGAGATTACCCGGTGCTTAAGGCTAAGGGAAGAGATAGGAAGAAGATTAGGCCCAATTCTCTCCAAGCTAGAGGTGAACTAGAGTGTCCTACATAAGTTGCTCCCGGTATGTGTTTCATGTTTATTTAGATTTCGGTATTTCTTGTCTTTTGTTACTTGATAGATTTGACATGATAAGCTTTTATGTTGTCCTTAGTATAAATGAGTTTCCTAATGGTTATGTGTGATTGTTGGTAGAACCCAACTTAGTCATGATGAATTTTAGGGTGTGTTGAAAGATTTGATGGATAGAGTATTTAGAGTGATGCCTAGAGTTGTTGAGTGAGTAAGCTCCTTTAAAAGAGGGTAGAAGTGTAATTCTTCATTGTTTAGAATCACCTTGTGTGATGGATGTCAAAGTGGAGAAATAACTTGTTCCAACCTTAGGGTTGTAATAAATGGTGGTTAGAAAAGTCTGTATAGGCTAACTCCCAAGGGGGAGATAATGTGCTTAGATAGGAAGGTTGTTGGGTGTTTTGATGTTCATGATTTAGATTGGATTGAAATTCTCACATTGAGAGGTGTAGTGAGTTTGATAAGTTTAGTCCCAGTTTGGTAGGATCATATGATATCTTGAGTACTGTTGGTAAGGTTGTTTGTGAACTAGGATGCTTAGATGAGAATCTCTCTAATTTAGAAGTTTCGGTAGAGATTTTAGACCGGCAAGTTAAGATAGATTGGAATGAGGAAGTTGTGTTCATGAAGGTGTGAAGGGGTGGTCTTTGTGTGAAGATTGTAGGTGAGGGTGCTACTTGAGAGGCCAAGGTCCAATGAGATGTCCCGATATCCTTATATTGCCTTCCATTCCTCCTTCAACTTGAAATGATAAGTTTCCCTCGACTTGCTTCATGGTTATGAAGTCTTGGATGTTGTAGGTAGTTCCTCTAAAATTTCCTTGTTTTGGAAGTCATGTGTGAATCATGTGTTTCCTAAGGGTTCCTTCACTTATGCATGTTCTCTTGTGAAATTCATGTTTTATGAGAAAATGAGGTTTCATGATTTATATTCCTCATGTTGTTTTGCATTAATATGAGTTGCCTATTTGACTTCATGAGATGTGTTGGTGAAAATGCTTTAGTATGCTTTTGAGAGTAAATGCATATCGGCTCCATGTTGTTGTGTTGAGCATTATTTTAGTTGGGAAAGTTAGTTCCTCTTATGAATATGAAAAATATTGAGTTTCATGCATATTGGGTTGTTAGATGTAGTTCCTACTCCCTTGTATGGCATTGATTATGTGTTGAGATGGAGTTGATGTTTCCTCCTTTGAATTGAGCATTATTTAGATGTTTCATGCATGATGGGTTGCAAGTCTTGAGTCTTTAATTCCGTGAAGTGTGTAGGAATGTCATTCGAGGACGAATGTTCCCAAGGGGGAGATAATGTAAAACCCGGAAAACTAGTAGGTGAAACTAGAGCCTTATGTGAGGGTTTTTGAGTTTTATGTGGGGTTTAATGAGGTAAAAGGATTCCCGTACTTAGAATAGAGGTTTTAGGGGTTTAAACGTCAAGGTACAACCCCCCCCCCCCCGCACCCCAAGGACCACCCAAGGGGTCCTTAAGGAGGACCCTAAAAACAGTCCCTAATCTGCAATTTTTAGGGAGCTACGGATGGCACCTACGGGGCGTAGGTCCATCCACGCTCCGTAGCTCCAGGTTGTGGGTCAAGGCTGGTGTCTCCCCTTCATGTTTAGCTGAGGTCATGACCTACGGACCTGCAGGACGGCCAGTAGCCCAACCTACGGACCATAGGTCATGGGCGTGAGTCAAGGGCTGACAATCTGCCAAGTTTCGGCCAAGGTGAGGGTTAGTTTAGTTAATTCCTATTTTAGTTAGTTTAGTGTATGGTCGGTTTATATTTATTTAGTAGGCCTATATAAGGTTTATTAAACTATTAAACAACCCTTAGTACTTCATGATTACCAATACCCCAAATCATAACTAACTTTACCCCCAAATATTTATCTCACTAGGAACCTCCATTGGAGAAGAAGAAGTCAAGGTTTAGAGCTCAAGAGTTCATCATTTCTCTTCAATTTTGTGGAGAATTTTCAACTAAGGTATGGTAGTTTTGATTCATGTTTAACTTTTTATCCATGAAGTTCTTAAATCCTCAATTTCAAAGTAGATAAAGTCTCCAAAACCTAGGGTTTTCACTACAAGCCATGGATTCTTTCTCAAAACGGTTTTATGATTTAATCATCTTATATTGATGTTTAATTTCTGTTTTATGATAATTTTATGATAAATTCGTCCATGAATCTATGAATTTCAATAACTTTTCAAAATGGATCTTAAACTGTTGATGTTGATTGGTATTAATAGTGTGTTGTATAATCATGAATATACAGAATTGATTACTTGAGTTATGTGTTAATTAACGAATTTCTATAGTTTTGATGTTGATTTTCCTCCAATATCCCGTGAACCCCCATGTCCCTAATTTCTGACTAAGTGATGTGGCTGAGTTGAATAGTATGAGATTTTCTTGTAGTAGCTTAGTTAATTGAATCATGTCACCATCTATATCTAATGTAGTAATTCTAGATTGATTGGTTGAATGTGATCTATAGCACTTGAAGGTCAAACCATGAGAATTAGATATGTGTATGAGATTTGTGTGCATTCAATTAGATTGCTTTGAGGGTAAAGTGAATATATTATAATCTAATTGTTGAGCTAATTGGATGATTATCCATACTTTCACACTTAGACATGAATACCATACAATGTGAAAGGTTTGTCACATGTGGTGATTCTAAGGGTTGAAGACTAGTTTCCCCTATTGAATCTAGAAGCATTAGCATGAGTTTAATTGGATTGGGTGTCAAGACACCCTTCCATAATTAGTGATTTAACTCTAGACTTAATATAAACTCAATGGGAATTACACTTAGCACCGAGTGGATATTGATATGAGATGGAAGCCCTAACATTAGTAGAGGTCGAGTTTCTAGGGCCAATCTTTTGGGATGGAAACCCTTGCGTTAGTAGAGGTCGGGTTCTCTAGTAGCAATCCCCTTATCCCATGACTATGTGCCCCCATAGGTTGTTTAGCCATTGGATTCATTTCCAAGCTAATAGTTTAAGTTCTACCTTAGGCAAGTAGGACACCCCTTTACATTGTGGGGTAGACACCGGATTCCATGAATAAGTTATCATGGTCTATGACGGTTAAAGCTAATTCCCACAAGGTCAAGTTTTGGATGAACTATAGTTATTCAAGAGGTACTACTTGGTATGGGTGAGGGTATGAGACTTCATCCATGCATTGCACAAGTAGTCTTTGAGAGTAGTTGTGGTAGATTTCTTTTGTGTCATGATTATTCAAGTAGTGAAGGTGTGTAACTAGATGGCTATTTTATTAGATAGTAAGGCTACTTATAATGTTGTATGTTGACTTGCATTGTTAGAACGGGTTACTTTACTTGATATAGTTTACTAAATGGTGAGTGTTCCCTTGTTTATGAGAAATAAGCTAAGGATGAGATTAAAACATAGTAGACATCAAGGTACGGGGGGGGGGGGGGGGGGGGGGGGGGGGGGGGGGGGGGGGGGGGGGGGGGGGGGGGGGGGGGGGGGGGGGGGGGGGGGGGGGGGGGGGGGGGGGGGGGGGGGGGGGGGGGGGGGGGGGGGG
>JAJOOH010022084.1:0-16647 GCA_029582605.1 Solanum gracilifrons | reverse complement strand
ATATATAAACATTAATATAAAATTTAATTTAATCCATTAAGTTGTCAGCTTGATTTCCTTCTTCAGTCTTCCATCTTTAATTCATTTTAGCTCTAACCTTCTTCATTTTTCCACCAATTTAATCCTACAAATAAAATATACTATTAAGCACATTCCATAAAATTTATGCTCAAAAAAGACAAATATAAATAATAAATGTGAGGCAAATAATGATTAAAAATATGTATTTTGGCCTCACATCATCTGTATTTCACTTTTGCTTGATGATTTAGTGAAAAGAGTTGAAAATCCTTTGTGACATGTCGTGGTTTTACTCCCTTGAGCAAGGAGGTTTCCACGTAAAATCGTGTCTCTTTATTTACTTGCAGTTGTTTACTTTTAGCACTTAAACTGTACTAAGGACCTGGTCCTGTGATCGTTAGTGGACGCATACATTCCATCAAGACAACTCTTTATTTTGGAGCAAGTTAGGGAGTACCTAAATGCTATGGCGAATGGTGGTCCTGCAATGAAGGATGGTTAGGTGAAACAAGTAGTTAAGAAACCCATCGGCACCGAAAATATTGCCTTTCTTCTGAGGTGACTGTGGATGAGAAGGAAAAGGTTAAGAAAGAGAAGTAGAAGGAAGGTTTAAGATGATTACGATGAAAGAGAAATTTAGCCATAGGTCAAGTGATTTTTTTAAGATACTGATGGATGAGAATAGGTGGAAAGGTTTTTTTTAGAGTAATACAAGGATAAGCAAAGAGGTGGGAGGAGAGTTTAGCATATTTGATGGTTCACTGACTGAAAGTAATGTGGAGTTGCAAGAAGGAAAATTGATTGTGCAAAAATGGTGATTAGGTAACTAGCATGATGGCAAATAATCCACGATCTGAATCTACATATGATGAAGATTGAAAAGTGTTCTAATGGTGGAAGTAGTTGTTCACAACAATTTTTTATAGTGCTGAAAAATAACTACAACCAAAATAAATAAAAGAAAAATGTGATTTTTTATTGATGAATTTGTGAGTACAATTATGTTGTTCTCTTGATTCTTCTCTCCTAAGATTTTACCATGATTCGAGGGCTGACAATAGTGTATTTCTCAAATGTAGGATGTTGTAGAGCTTCTTGAGATGTGTTTGATCTCTAGAAACACCGGAAAGCACTTTGTCTTTTCAAGTCGATCTCTGGGAAAACCCTCGTTGACCACTTCTTCGAAGAACTATGTAATTGATGTTGTAGTTTTCCCCAATGTTTGCAAAAAACTTTTTGAAGTGGTTTTCAAATTATTTTCATAATTTCTTGTGTATTCTATATTTTTATTTGTAGTGGGTGGACAAGGTTGTTTATGATTGGCCAAATAATGTCATTTTAACACTTGCCAATTTGTGATTGGTTCTTGAATTTGACTGGGACTGCCACATCATTTTGACACATGGTCTCATCTTGTTGGTCTTGGAGGCGTAGTTATCCTGACACGTGACTTAGGTTTGGCCTTTAAGGTTAAACAAACTTTGGACTTGAATTTAATAAAATTATATAATTTATTTGTAAAGCCCAAATTGCACCATTCAACTCAAATAAACATAGATTTAATTCAAATTTTGTATGAATTTATTCCAATAAAATTTATGTGTCTACAAATCCCCCCCACTTCAAGGCTTGTTAAAGTGTAGGTTTGCCAACATTTGATGGCCAGACTTGAAGTATAATGGATCAGACAATATTGCTCTTAAGACAGTTGCGTGAATCCATTTCTTGCAATGAAACAAGTTGTATGTTAAGGTCATGTGCAACTCCATTACGATATACTCATAGGACTTTTGTTATTTTCATCCACCTGAGGGATGATACAGAGGACTCTCTAGGGAGAGATAACCATATCAATGTGGACATAGTTGTATGAATTTTAAATTTAGAATAAACTTTCACCATAGACTTCAATGCAAATTTGGACACCAACACTCTCGATTGCCACAAAAGTCCCCAATGTTGGACTTTGAATAAAATAAGAACATAGCTTGATTTGCACATTTTTTCAAATTTTCAACTTGGAAACAATTATTGATTTAATAATCCTACCAACTTTTTTCCTTTGCTTAATTTTCTAGGAATGCATTATTGCTTTCTTTTTAAGTGCTAGCATCTTCCATTTAGATGTGTAAGAATTGATTTGATTTGCTTCTTCCAAATTTACCACAACTTTCCTTGTACAAGAAATGAATATTACTCAAAGTAACTTCTATTTAAGAATCTCCCATGTATAAAGGATTGATCAAAGAATCATTGAAAAAAAATCCTCCTGAATCGGCCATAAAAACAATTTTGAAGTTGAACTCCAAATTTGGTGCGTTAATTTTGTGCGGTCCCACAAAAATGTCTTATTCTTAGTGTTGGAGGGTTCAATTGATGAGTGGCTTGATTCTAAAGAAATTGGGCTTGTAGTATTGCAACATATCTAAAAATCAACGTTAAACATTTTTTGGATTAACGAGAATCAATTTTTAAAGTTGGTATTCAATTCAGGTAGTTTTTCTCAGAGTTATGTTCAATCTCTCCAAAACATCCTTTTCTTGGTGAAGGAGTGTCCAAATGATGAGCCGCTTAGTTATGAAGAAACTAGACTTGTAGTACTATAATATCTCCAAATAATTAACGTTAAAATTCTTTTGGATTGACAAAAATCGATGTTGGAAGTTGGTCCCCATATCGGGCAGTTCTTACAGTTATGGACAATCTCACCAAAATATCTTTTTCTTAGTGTTGGAGCATTCAAATGACAACCAGCTTGGTTCTTAAGGAACTAGACTCATAGTGTCACTCCCCGAGGCTACCCCCTGGATGTGGACATGGAACCTAGGATCACGAGTGACCCCAAGCTAACCCTGATGGCATAACATGAGCATATTAATAGTAAACTGAAGCAATAAATGTTGTGCGGTAGATAATCATGAGATAAATCTGAATGATGGGGAATACCCATATACTAAATCTAAATAAATAAATGTGAGAGTTTAATAACAAAAGAAATATCAAACTCGAATGCTAAGCTGAATCTAAACTATGTTTGAAAGTAGCCTCTAACTGACTAGAAGTGTTGGGACATGCCACGCCTATATCTAGGAAAAATTGAAACTAAAAACTAAAAGAATAAAAGATAATCATGTCACTCATCCTCGAAGAATGAGGACTCACCACTGATGCTGCTGAACTGGAGATCGGAAACCGATATGCGTGATCTGGAAGCTGAGAACCTGAACCTACATCACGAGAGGATGTAGTGCAGAGTATGCGTCAGTACTTGAAAGGTACTTGTCACGACCCGAGCCTACACCCTGAACATGGCCGGCACTCGAGAACCATTACTGGTCCCCTAGCGAACCCTCATCCTGGCTAACTACAACTGGAAGACTAACTTAAGCATACAAAAGCTTAAAAACTGAATGAAAATTCATGATACTTAAATACAAAGCTTTAACTTAAAAGAAAACTCTGAATAATATAATATATTCGACGCACCCCAAAATAGGTATTTTAAGTCTTTAAAACATTTAACAAAATAAATGAACAGACTTCTGAAAATCTACTGTCTATCTATGAAGCCTCTAAATGACAAAGATGGAAGTCAGGATAAAACCCACGACATCCTAACAATTGATATAACTGAAAGGTAAATGAAATACTCCGAAAGCAAGGAGGCTCACCATAGCTAACTCGAACTCCATGTGGTATCAACGAAGCTCCTGTTGATGATCTTGAATACCTGAGTCTGTATCATGAAAGGATGCAGGCCAAATGGCTCAGTACAAGTAATGTACGAGCATGTAAGGGGAATTTTAAAGCATAACATAAGCTTGAACTTGATAAAAAGAAACATACTTACCTCTTTTCAAACTTACTCAACTCAAGGAATACTCAAGGATAAGATACTTAACTCAGTAATAAGTTTCTCAACTCAGTGAAACTCAACAATAAGGTACTCGACACAAAGACTCAACTCATGATACTGAAGGATAAGGCAATAGTAAAAGATGCAATATATATGGAAAGCTGTAAAACTATAGATAGAAACTCAATGTATTGAAAAATACAATAATACTAAGTGTATATAAAAATACAATATATCTTTGTGGGAGTTTCTCTAACTGACAACCACCACTATGAGCCTAAGTGATGATACAACGTCTTACTCACGCTGCCAGAACTGTCCTATATTTTGGCGTCATATAGAACGCCTTAACTAAGTGGATCCACTAGTCTATGCTAAAAAGCACTAAGGAATCATCTAAAAAGTATGATCCTTTCTACCCATGATGGCTATATGGTTTATAGAGACTTGAGTTAGTATGAACTCACATCCCCATATCGGTGCTCAATACTACTCACAAAAATATACTTTGCTCATATGTTTTTTTTAAAACAAAACTCTTTCTTTGGTTTGACATAATTACTCAAAACTTAGCTTTAAAGCTCTCTTGGAAATCAGTGTTTCCTTTCTTGTTCAAATGTGAAAACATTTTAACTCTTGGGAATAATACTTAGTTCACATATAATCTTTGAAAAATGAACTTTACTCTTACTCTTTACTCAACTCAAAGATTAAGTCTTAAAACAAAGTTAAAATGTTTGTAAAAGACTTCTTAGAATATGATTCATGCCAAATTATGGTCGTGAACGACTCAATGCAAGGTTTACATTAACCATAGATAGAACTCAATACATGGGAATCAAGAACTTCAATGATACTACTCATTTAAAGAATGCTCAACTCAGAGGGTTCATGCGGATTTAAGAGCATGAACTACTCAACTCAAGGACTCAAAGATACTTCTCATCTCAAGACTGTACGAATTATAGGGTTCATGCAGAATTATGGGCATGAACAATTCAACTCAAGCACTTCATGGGTAGTATGTAATAGTACCATGATTAGAATTATAATCTCACAGGGGATTAGGAACTCAATACTCAAGACTTAGAACTTGAAGATACTACTCCTCTCAAAGGTACTTAACTGATGGAGTTAATGCGGAAGTTCTGGGCATGAACGATTCGACTCAAGGGTCAAAATATCAATAAGGAACTCATGTATATGACTCATCTCATTTTCATACTTATTTACTCAAATCTTAGTTCAAATCAATATTTGATCTCAAAGGATTCACACTCGAACTCAAAGCCTTTCTTGGACTCTACTCTTAAATCTCTCTTGAATGTGAATTATGAATTCAAGAGTCATGGTTCATGATATGAAGAATCTAGGTGATAGTGTAGACTCATGAATACATTCTCCTCACTCTCATGCTCACTTACTTGAGTCTTGAAACAAGTTACTAGAACTTGTAGAAGACTCCACAAACGGACTCAAAGGGGCTTTCTTAGAATGTTCGAAAGAATTCTGAAAACTTAACTCTTAACTCTACCTTGAATTTTAAGTATGAATTCAAGGTTATGATCATGTTATAAATGACTTCTAGGTGTTTAGAAGTAGTTTAGAGTGATTAAAATCAAAGGGAGTGAAGGTATACTTAAAAGGGACTTAAACGGGACAACCGACGGAAAAAGAGTGGGGCCGGCGACCCTGGCGCGTTCCAGGCACAGGGCGCCACCCCCGAACTTCATAGGCTGTATATGGGCGCACTGCAGGGGCGCCTCCCCTGCCCCTTAGGTGCATCTAGTGTATGCCGCCCCAGCCTCTCCCCAGGCCAAGTTCAACTAATTTCGCTTCTTGTTTTCTGATCCTAAATTGCTTTTAATCGATTTCTTTTCTCAAGTTTTCCTTAGATTCAATTACACAACCTAAGTACACATTAATACACTCAAAACAATCACTTTCATCTCAAGATTTCATCAATACCCCAACAAAATAAGATTTAGAATGAACTTCAAGAATACTTATCAAGAACTTAAATCCTTCAACTTTTGAGAGTGAAATTACGCTGAAAATAACATGTTTGGCGTGTGGGTGAACTAACCCAACACTATGGAAGCTTACATACCTCTTAGGGATTAAACCCATGGCGAAAATCTGCAACAAAACTCAAGACTCTCGACGAACGCTTTGATCCTCTCATTTTTTTCTCTCTTTTTTCTCTTCTTGAACTCTCAACTAAAACCCTAGGCGTATATTAGGATTATAAAACTGGACCTATTAGGATTAGACCCTTAAAACCATACTAAAAATGAATTAAATCTGATTGGATAAGGAAAAGACCAAAATACCCCTCACTATTTTCGGGTAACTTTCCTTAACTGGACAACCTAACTTCAAAAGGGCATATCTCACTCATACGAACTCGAAACTTAGAAAAATTGTTGGCATCGAAAATATCATTCAAATATATTTCCTACTGTATCTCGTAGCACACCTAACTCATCCTGTGCTCGAAGTTATGGTCATCTGAAGTCGACCCAAAACTGATACTTAGCTTAAAATTGTCAAACTTTCCAAATTTGATTATTTCCAAAAACGGTTTCTTTCCAATTCTAAGTCTTTCTAGTTCTTTCAAAAAATGAGGTGTTATAATATCTCCCCCTTAGGATCATTCGTCCTCGAATGACGACTGGACTGGGTATGAGACGGGGTTACTCTTATCATCTCTGCCATACTAACTAGAATTGTCCGCATTACTATTCAAAACCAACTAAGGGATCCCTTTGAACTATTTCTCATAGGAAACCTCATATTTTTCTTCCTCCTCACTAATAACCTTAGATGTAATAAACATACCATCACTATCACGATAAGATCATTAACATCCTATTTCTAACATCACTCAATTACTAAAAGGACCTCCGAAAGGATATATCCCATACTCTTTGGAACTCATTACTATCTTACTCTCAAACACTTGACTTGATTTCTCATCTTGTCATCTCCCCCTTAGGTCTAAAGCTGACATTCGAAAGTTATGGACCTATTCCATCATCTCTAAGCTGGCCTACATCCTATTTTCTGTAACACTTGGGAGAAGTTTACTTCATGACTACTGAACTCTCAATAAGCAGGTACTAAGACCTCTTTCTAAGGTGTTTTTCTTAACCTCTTTTGATTATGCACCCTCTCTGGACACCTCTTAGTGCTTCTTGTTACTCTTGCGACTTAGCCACACTTCACTTCCCTAATCTAAAGGTTAGGGTCTCTCACTTGTACCACTCATTTTTATTGCAGCTAATCACCTCAATTCCTCACCTACTCTATGTCAAGTCTTCTAGACCAAATCTCAAGACTAACATCATCACCCTCATATTTCCATTCTTTTGATTATGAAACTTATCTCAAATTCAAGCTTAATGCTTATTACTAAACCCGAATATCAATACGATTGCTTGCCTACTATACTATACCTCATTACTTGATCAGTTTTATAACCTTCTGAACACTCTCAAACAAATCATAAGCCTAGCTTAGATCTACCACTTCATAAATACTCTGCTCTCTTATTTAACATATGAGTTTAGTCTCCTCTAATACGATGGCACATTGATATCAACTCTATTCTTGTTAACAAATATATACTCTATCTTATTTTGACTAGCAACTCTTACTCTACCCATAATGGACAACTCCTCATCAATAACTTACTGGTGCATGACTATAATAACATAGCTCTTCAAAATACTATCTCCCTTTCTTAAATCACTAAACCTCTGCATACGTTCCTCTAACTCTAGGCTTTTTCACTACTACTGCTCATGATCTCGTAACTCATGCTACCTTTTGGGGTGGAAATATTACCCAAGCTCTAAGCATACCTCCTCATAAGGATTTCAGCTGAAACAAGGCTTAAGGAAAAGAGTACAACTCGCTTTTAGCTCAAATGCACGATTCACATGAATATGGGTGCATTCCTCTGAAATTGAACACTTAACTTACTCTTAAGCTTCGCTCAAGCCCCTCTGGAGTCTCGTGACTTTCTCAAGACTCGTGCTAAGAACAACTCATCCATAAGGATCTTTACGCTTTACTTTTCAACCACCTCTAGTATGATGGGTAGCTGAGAAACGCACGAGTATGAATAAATCTCTATGACTTAGCTCTTTTGCACGATTAAGAGTATGAAAGAAGGAAAACTTTTCTTAAATGTCTGTACTCCCTCATTTATAGAAGTGGGGCCCTCACAACCATAAATAAGAACCTACTTGACACGACTTCAAAGACACCCTAGGACACTTGAACTCTGTGCTCTGATACCAGTTTGTCACGACCTGAGCCTACACCCTAGACGTGGCTGGCACTCAAGAACCATTACTGGTCCCCAAGCGAACCCTCATCCTAGCTGACTACAAGCAGAAGACTAACTCAAGCATACAAAAGCTTAAAAACTGAATGAAAACTCATGAAACTTAAATACAAAGCTTTAACTCAAAAGAAAACTCTGAATAATATAATATACTCAACTCACCCCAAAATGGGAAACTTAAGTCTTTAAAACATTTAACAAAATAAAGGAATAGACTTCTGAAACTCTACTGTCTATCTATGAAGCTTCTAAATGACAAAGATGGAAGTCGGGAAAATACCCATGACATCCTAACAACTGATATAACTGAAAGGTAAATGAAATCCTTCGGAAGCAAGGAGGCTCACCATACCTAACTCGAACTTCATGTGGTATCAACGAAGCTCCTGTTGATGATCTTGAATAACTGAGTCTGCATCATGAAAGGATGCTGGCCAAATGGCTCAATACATGGAATGTACGAGCATGTAAGGGGAATTCTAAAGCATAACATCAGCTTGAACTTGATAAAAACAAACATACTTACCTCCTTTCAAACTTACTCAACAAAAGAAATACTCAAAGATACTCAAATCTACTCAAACTTACTCAACTCAGAAGTACTCAAGGATAAGATACTCAACTCAGTAATAAAGTTCTCAACTCAGTGAAATTCAACAATAAGGTACTCGACACAAAAACTCAACTCATGATACTCAGGGATAAGTTAATAGTAAAAGAAACAATATATATGGAAAGCTGTAAAACTGTAGATAGAAACTCAATGTATTTAAAAATACAATGATACTCAGTGTATATAAAAATACAATATAACTATGTGGGAGGTTCTCTAACCGACAACCACCACTCTAAGCCTAAGTGATGATAAATCGTCTTGGCCACGCTGCCAGAACTATTCTATACTTTGCCGTCATATATAACACCTTAACTAAGTGGATCCACTAGTCTATGCTTAAAATCACTAAGGAATCATCTAAAAAGCATGATCCTTTCTACCCATGATGGCTACATGGTTTATGGAGACTTGAGTTATTATGAACTCGCATCCCCATATCGGTACGCAATACTACTCTAAAAAGCATACTTAGCTCATATGTTTTTTTTAAAACAAAACTCTTTCTTTGGTTGGAGATAATTACTCAAAACTTAGCTTAAAAGCTCTCTTGGAAATCGGTGTTTCCTTTCTTGTTCAAATGTGAAAACATTTTTACTCTTGGGAATACTTAGTTCCCATATAATCTTTGAAGAAATGAACTTTACTCTTACTCATTACTCAACTCAAAGCTTAAGTCTTAAAACAAAGTTAAAGCGTCTATAAAAGACTTCTTAGAATATGGTTCATGCCGAATTATGGTCGTGAACGACTCAATGCAAGGTTTTTAATAACCATAGACAGAACTCAATACTTGGGACTCAAGAACTTCAATGATACTACTCATTTCAAGAATGCTCAGGTCAGAGGGTTCATGCGGAATTATGAGCATGAACTACTCAACTCAAGGACGCAAATATACTTTTCATCTCAAGACTGTTCGACTTATAGGGTTCATGCAGAATTATGGGCATGAAAAATTCAACTCAAGGACTTCATGGGTAACATGAAATAGTCCCATGATTAGAAATATAATCTCACAGGGTATTAGAAAATTAATACTCAAGACTTAGAACTTGAAGATACTACTCCTCTTAAAGGTACTCAACTGATGGATTTCATGCGGAAGTTATGAACATGAACGACTCGACTCAAGGGTCAAAATATCAATAAGGAACTCATGTATACGAATCTTCTCATTCTCATACTTATTTACTCAAATCTTATTTCAAATCAATATTTGATCTCAAAATATTCACAATCAATCTCTAAAACTTTGTTGGACTCTACTCTTAACTCTCTCTTGAATGTGAATTATGAATTCAAAAGTCATTGTTCATGATATGAAGAATCTAGGTGATAGTGTAGAGTCATGAATACATTCTCCTCACTCTCATGCTCACTTACTTGAGTCTTGAAACAAGTTAGTAAACCTTGTAGAAGACTCCACAAACAGACTCAAAGGGACTTTCTTAGAATGTTCGAAAGAATTCTCAAAACTTAACTCTTAACTCTACATTGAATTTGAATTATGAATTCAAGGTTATGATCGTGTTATGAATGATTAATAGGTGTTTAGAATTAGTTTAGAGTGATTAAAATCAAAGGGAGTGAAGGTACACTTAAAAGGGAATTAAATGGGACAACCGACGGAAAAGGAGTGGGGGCAGGCGACCCTGGAGCGTTCTGGGCGTGGAGTGCCACCCCTAAAATTCAGAGGCTGCATTTGGGCTCACTTCAGGGGCATCACCCTATCCCCTTGGGTGAATCTAGAGCGCGCCTCCCCAGCCTCTCCCCAAGTCAACTTCGACGAATTTCACCTCTCATTTTCTGATCCTAAATCCGTTTTAATCGATTTATTTTCTCAAATTTTCATTAGATTCAATTACCCAACCTAATTGCACACTAACCCACTCAAAACAATTACTTTCATCTCAAGAAATCATCAAAACCCCAACAAAACAAGATTTAGAATGAACTTCAACGAAACCTATCAAGAACTTAAATCCTTCAACTTTTGAGAGTGAAATTATCCTGAATATAGCGTGTTTGGCATGTGGGTGAACTAAGCCAACACTATGGAAGACTATATACCTCTTAGGGATTAAACCCATGGCAAAAATCTGCAACAAAACACAAAACTCTCGACGAACGCTTTAATCCTCTCCTCTTTTCTCCTCTTTTCTCTTCTTTTCTATTCTTGAACTCTCAACTAAAACCCTAGGCGTATATTACGATTATAAAACTGAACCTAATAGGATTACACCCTTAAAACCTTACTAAAAATGAATTAAATCTGATCGGGCAAGGAAAAGACCTAAATAACCCTCACTATTTTCGGTAACTTTCCTTAATAGGACAACCTAACTTCAAAAGGGCATATCTCACTCATAGGAACTCAAAATTTAGTAAACTCGGTGGCGTTGGAAATATATTTCCAACAGTATCTTGTAGCGCACCTAACTCATCTTGTTCTAGGATTTATGGTCGTTTAAAGCCGACCCAAAACTCATATTTAGCTTAAAATTGTCAAACTTTCCAAATTTGATTATTTCCAAAAATGGTTTCTTTCCAATTCTAAGTCTTTATAATTCGTTCAAAAAGAGAGGTGTTACAGTACTTAAGTATGCAGGATAGAGTAAAGCTGAATAATCATCATAACTGAACCAAAGCGTATACTGAGCAATGATATGATATAAACATGATACTGAACATAAAATATTGAATGTAATGTCCAAATTTATAACATGCTGAGACTGAATATTGAATTGTATTGATAATATGGTCAATGTAATAGAGTTTGACTAAACTGTGGGAGCTACCAATAACCGATATAAAACCACGTGAGCTAAAAGTGGAGTCCGATGTATACGCCCCATCGAGAGGACCCAATATACCTTGCCAAGGGTATAAAGGCATGACTGGCGTGATCATTAAAATGATGCCCACAGAGGGAACTTACAACCTACGAGGGCACGTAGTTCTGGGACTATGAGGGTGACTGACCCTAGTCCAACTCGGTATTAAGTTTCTCCCAATTGATTAAGTAATTAACAAGTTACGACTGAAATTCTGTAATATACTGGATAGCTCAAAATACTGACATGCTAACTGAAAATGCAACATTAATATATTGATGATGACACATTCAAAAATTGAGGCATGTATAGCTGAAATAACTGAAATATCTGACCTAACATGTGTAATTCAATAACTAAATAACTACATAGCTAGGGTTCTGAAATTCATGCAAGAAACGATGTAACGACATGATAATCTGATTTGGATCATTAAACAACTAGTTCATGATAATCTACTGAAGTTCTAGAAACCCTAGGTCTAAATAATAATAAGGGAATCAAAAATTTGACTGAATTCTAGGGACCTAATGGGCGAAAGGAACCCACTAGTGAAATCCCACATATCTGGTGACGAATTTCATGGAGAAATCTTTCGATTTTGGTGCTGAAACTGGCAAACCCTTGTTGCGTTCTTGAACTAGGGCTGCTCGACTTCTTTATCCTTTTTTCGTTCTAATTGGATGAATTTTTTGAGAATGAATTGACTTGGGTAAGTTCTGATTAAGTTATTAGGCTAAAACTGACCTAAACCACGTAGTATAGGGGTTAAACGACATAGTTTAGGTGTCCAACACATAAGGAAAACACAAAATGACCCCTGACTTAACTGATGTCGGGGTCACTGATGGACCGGACTGACGGTCTGTGCTGGTCAACCGTCAGTCGTGACTGGGGGCTGAACTGGGGGTGTTGATCCACAGACACGGACCACGATCCGTGACCTAACCTACGGTCTTTGGGTCCGGCCGTGGGTCGACACTTAGAATATTTTCTAGGGCTGAGTCTGGAGAGGGTTGCAGTTGCGAACTACGGAACACCAGTACGGGCTGGGGGTCACCCTACGGTCCGTGGGTGGAAACCATGGGTTGCACCTGCAACTTCTAGAAATCTGCACTAAGGTCTGTTTTCGGATATGGGGTATTACTTTATCTTGCCCTTGGGAATATTCATCCTCGAATGAAGACTAAACTAGCTGAAATGGTGGAAAAGAGCTGCAACCCTACTACAAAAATACTAAGACTGATTTCTGACTGAACTAAGTTCCAAGAACATGCAAGTACGCTAAAAATGCAAGTACAACCTGAAGGAATATGATACTAAGACTGAATCTACGGATGAATGAATGAAAAACTGAAGAGGAACTATTACCTCAAGCTGGAGTTGAATCGGAAGGAAAGAGGTGAGGATACTTGGCCTTCATGGCTGCTACTGCTTCCCAAGTAGCTCCCTCTACGGACTGACTCCTCCACAAAACCTTAACTGAAGCGACGTATTTGTTTCTCAACCTTCGAACCTGATGATCAAGAATCTCAACTGGCACATCCTCATAAGTGAGACTATCTCTCAGCCACACTCTCTAATAGCACTATGGATGCTGGATCACCTACACACTTCTTCAAAAGTGAAACGTGTAATACCGGATGCACTGCTGCTAGTTCTGCTGGCAACTCTAACTCATAAGCCACTTTACTGACCCTTTTCAGGATTTTATAAGGGCCTACATATCTAGGACTGACCTTCCCTTTCTTGCAAAATCCCATCACCCCCCCCCCCCTTCATAGGTGACACTTTAAGGAAAACCCAATCATCAACTTGGAACTCTAATTCCCTTCTCCTTACATCTGCATAAGACTTCTAGCAACTCTGGGCTGTCTTAAGTCTGTCTCTAATGAGTTGCACTTTTTCTATAACATCATGAACTGAATCTGGCCCTATCAAGGCTGGTTCACCTACTTCAAACCAACCAACTGGAGATCTACATCTACGCCCATATAATGCCTCATAAGGGGCCATTGAATGCTGGAATGGTAGATATTATTGTAGGAGAACTCTATAAGAGGAAGGTGATCATCCTCAACTACCCTTGAAATTGATCACACAAGCTCTCAAAATGTCCTCTAAGGTCTGAATGGTATGCTCTACCTGCTTATCTGTCTGCGGATAAAATGATGTGCTAATATTAACTTGAGTACCAAGACATTTCTGAAACGACTTCCAGAAATGAGAGGTAAACTGAGGATATCTATCTGAGATGATAGACAAAGGAACCCCATGCAACTTGACTATCTCATTAATGTAAAGTTTAGCGTAGTCCTCCACCGAATCTGTAGTCTTAACCGCCAAAAAGCGCGCAGACTTAGTAACTCTATCAACTACCACCCAAATGGAGTCATGTTGTCTGCGAGTATGAGGTAAACTTGTAATAAAGTCCATGTTGATCACTTCCCAGTTCCAAGTATAAATGTTGATCTCTTGAGTCATACCCCCTGGTTTCTGATGTTCTACCTTCACCTGCTGGCAATTGGGGCACTTAGCTACAAAATCTGATATATCCCTCTTCATGCCATTCCATCAAAAGACTTCCTGCAGATCACGGTACATCTTAGTGGAACCTAGATGAATAAAATACCTAGATTTATGGGCTTCTGCAAGAAACTACTGTTTCAACTCGCCCACCTTAGGAACACATAATCCACCCTGGTAGCGAAGCACACCATCTCCCTCTTGGGAAAACACCTCAACTCTCTGTTAATGGACTGCACCCATGAGTTCAAGTAATATCGGATCACTGTCTTGCTTTACCTTAACTTACGCTACCAATGAAGCTTCTGATCTCTAAACTGTTACACCACCATCTGATATGCTCATAAGGCGAACTCTCAAGCGAGCAAGCCTGTGAATATCCTTTGCTAGATATTTTCTTTCATCCTCAACATGTGCTACACTACCCATAGATAGTCTGCTAAGGGCATCTACTACTACATTTGCCTTACTAGGATGGTAATGCACACTCATATCATAATTTTTGAGGAATTCAAGCCATCTCCTCTGGCGCAGATTCAACTCTTTCTGGGTGAACACATATTGAAGGCTCTTATGGTCTGTGAACACATCTACGTGAACACCATACAAGTAGTGTCTCCAAATCTTAAGTGCAAACACCACTACTGCAAGCTCGAGGTCATGAGTTAGATAGTTCTTCTCATGCACCTTAAGCTGTCTAGAAACATAAGCTATAACCTTACCTCGTTGCATCAACACACAACCCAGGCCGACTCTGGACGCATCACAATAGATCAAATAACCATCTGAACCCTCTGGTAGAGTCAAAAACAGGAGTTGTAGTCAACCTAGTTTTCAGTTCTGCAAAGCTTTTCTCACAATCATCTGACAACTGAAACTTAACCTTTTTTTTAGACAACTTAGTCAATGGAGAGGCTATGGATGAGAATCCTTCCACGAACCTTCTGTAGTAACCAGCCAAACCCAAGAAACTTCTGATATATGTAGGAGAGGTAGGTCTGGGACATTGTTTCACTGCTTCTATTTTCTAGGAATCCACTCGGATCCCTTCGTTGGATACTATATGCCCAAGGAAAGAAAATAATTGTAACCAAAACTCGCACTTGCTAAATTTAGCGAATAGCTAGCGATCTTTGAGAGTTTGCAAAACAACCCTCAAATGACTCACATATTCTTATTCATTCCTAGAGTAAATGAGGATATCATCAATAAAGACGATAACGAACAAGTCCAAGTACTGCTTGAACACCCTGTTCATCAAATCCATGAAAGGTGCAAGAGCATTGGTTAGTCCAAATGACATAACTACAAATTCGTAATGGTCATACCGAGTTCTGAAGGCTGTCTTCAGAATGTCAATATCTCTGACTCTGAGCTAATGATAACCGGATTTGAGGTCTATCTTTGAGAAATGACTAGCACCCTGAAGTTGGTCAAACAAGTCATCAATCCTGAGGATGGGATACTTATTATTGATTGTGACCTTGTTCAACTGCCTATAGTCAATGCACATTATGAGGAAACCATATTTCTTCTTCATAAATAATACTGGTGCACCCCATGGAGAAATACTAGGTCCGATGAAGCCCTTATCTAGAAGGCCTTTCAGCTGCTCTTTCAATTCCTTATGCTCTTCTAGAGCCATTATGTAAGGATGAATAGAAATAGGATGGGTATCTAGAAGGAGATCAATTCCAAAATCGATTTCCCTTTTGGGAGAAACTTCGGGAAGATCTTCTGGAAACACTTCTGGACACTTATTAACTACTGGAACTGACTCAAAAGTTGGGGTTTCGGAGCTTGAATCATTAACCTGAACTAGATGATAGAAACAACCCTTAGAGATCATTTTTCTGGCCTTAAGGTAAGAAATGAATCTACCCATAGGCGCTAAGCTACTACCCTTCCATTCTAAGATTGGTTCATCTAGAAACTAAAAATGAACAATCCTAGTTCTACAATCGACTGAGGCATAACATGAATGTAACCAATCCATGCCTAGAATAACATCGAAGTCTACCATTTCTAACTCTACAAATCTGCTGAGGTGACTGTCACGACCCAAACCTAGGGCCTAGACGTGACATGGCGAATGAGGAACCCGAAGGAACCCCAAACAAGCCTCTCAAACTTGTCATCACACTTCATCGGTCGCGGAAGTACATTCAACATTAATTAACGGGAAATAGGGACTAAGGGAAAACCATTTCAAAATGACATCATAGAACAAGAGTCAAGCTCATTTACAAAATACTTGTCCAACGCACACCTCTACATACATAGATAGGACGGGGCCATGACATACTACCGGCTCCCCTCATAGTCAAAATACATTTGCAAGCTAAAGTCTCAAAACATAAGAGTAGGAAACATAACATAGCCCTCGAATCATTGAGGACTCACCAACAACTCGGATAAGCACCGTACTAGCCACGTGAAT
>JAJOOH010022083.1:0-17412 GCA_029582605.1 Solanum gracilifrons | reverse complement strand
AATAAACAAGTTCGAGGGGGGGGGGGGGGGATAAGTAAAATGGAATTTAGTTTAGGTGTACACCGTATAAAAAGCTTCAAGTTCAGGGGGTAATGAGTACTTTTGCCTAATGAAAGTTATTTATAAAAAAATATTTTAATGAATTTTTTTATTATGTGTAAGGTACAACTAGTACTAGTTGTATGAGAAGATTATTTTATTGATATTATATTATGATTCATGAGACCCATGCTTTATTTTTCTTCTTGGCCTTTGTTCTCTTTCTTACTTTTTCTTTCCTCTTTTTTCTCATTTTTTGTTTTCTCTAAATCTAATTTGAAACAAATTTAATTGCTCCATCAGTTTGTACAGGGAAAAATGATTTTTTTTACTTATTTATTTTAACAGAAAATATTTTTAAAAACTATTATTATTATCATTAAATAATTACATAATATATTGATAATAAGATTTAAAAATATAATTAATAAAACTAGTTTAGTAAAATGAATTTTTAATACAAATACAATTGAATATATTACACATTAAATATTTAGAAGTTATCGACATAGACATCATGGTAATGATTATTATTATTATTATTATTATTAGGTATTTGACCATATATATTTTTTTTTCTTATTTTTTTTATTTAAAAAATAAATAAATAGAATTATATTTTCTTTTTGCAAAACAATATTCAAAATAATGTTCATGTTAAACTTAAATAACATTTCAAAAGTGAAGTAAGTTGAAAAAATACATTATACCAACATATTTTCCAAATTTAAAATATACTTTCAAAAAGAAAAGGTTGTGTTTCAGATTTTCATGGTAAAAAATCAATTTTCAAATAAAGTGAAAATTATTTTATAAATTAATAAATAAATAAATAAATAAATAAATAAATAAATAAATAAATAAATATTTATATTTAAATGGTTCCTAAAAGTAGAAGTTTAAAAAACAATGAAATATGAAGGCAAAACTCTTTTAAGTACAATAAATGAAAAATGGGAGAAAATGAAACCGATAATTTTAGTGGTCAATTTTTATGGGATAAGCGATCATCCGAAGAATTAAGTTGAATATTTTTGTGCTCAGGCATTTAATTATAGAATAATAAAAAATATAATTTGAAAAGCATTTTTTGTTAAAACAAATAAGTAAAAAATTAATTATTATTTTCATCCAAAAAAACTAAGGTAGTAATTAAATTGATTTCGGAATAGAAATTTTAAAAAACTCTAGAAAAAACGAGGAAAGAGAAACAAAAGGCAAAGAAGGAAAATAAAACATGGGTCCCATAAACAAAATATAATAGCAATAAAATAACCCCCATACAACTAGTACTAGTTATACCTCATACATAGTAAAAAATTTCCTGTCTAACTAATAAAACTTCTGAATTTTTAAAATTTAAATTTAATTGAGAGCTTTTGAATTTAAATTGACACTTCTGGGAGAAAAACTACACATCGTTACGTACAGTTGCAGAACAATTATTTTTTAACAAATTTAAAATTTCCCAATTTTGAAATATAATTTTCTTTTAAAAAAAAACTAGAATTCATGAAGAAAAAAAAAGAGAAGAAGGATCTGAAGTGCACCACATTAGCAATTACTTTCTCCGTTTCATTTTATATGAGTTAGTTTGACTTGGTATAAGTTCAACAAAGAAAAAAAGAACTTTTGAAAATTATAATCCAAAATAAGTGATAAATATTTGTGTGGTTATAAATTATTTTATTAAAGATAACATGAGCATTTGAAAGTTAAATTATTTTACTTAATATAAAAATATATCATTCTTTTTGGGACTGAGTAAGAAAAAACTAAGTCATATAAATAGAACATAGGAAATACTCTTTAACAAATAATCAAGCAAATAAATTTGGTAATTTACTTACAATTTTGCAGTTTGGACTTTTCGTGCATGTCCCCAGTCCCAAATCCCAATGCTAAATTTTACATGAGAAAATAATTATTTTCGTTCTTGTGCTATAGTCTTATTTTGATTTTGGTCACCATGATCACTAATTATACTTAACCTTTCATTAATCAAAGTAAGTGATTTCAGTTCTTCTACTAATGATGAATATCAATTTAAACAGATCAATTACTATTGTCAAGGATAATTTTGGTATTACAACAAGAAACCCTTCTATGCAAAACACAAAACCTAAACATAGAACAAGTTTATAAATTCTCTCATAACAACCTTTCTCACACACAAGTACACAACCATATCATAACCCTATTCCTTTCTTCAATTTGAATGTGAATTAATTATCTAATACACTACTCTTTGTGTTCGTTGGTTGATGACTAATTTCTCTTTAGTTGCCTCCCCACTTATATGAGAATACAATCCAGCCACTCCTCCTGCAACGTCGAAAATAACTCAGTATACTTATTGAAGAGAAACAATATCATTCAATTTGACAATTAAACTCCAAAGTAAGAATGAGCTACAATTCACATCGGCATGTAAGTACTCAATTAATTTAGTTATAGCCTAAATCTTTGATTATATGGAAATCTGAGTAAAAAATTGAGTTATAGAATTACTAACGCAACATCTAATATTTCACATAAAGAATAACTACTATTTCTTTTTAACAAAAAATATAAGATATAAAAATCAAATATTTGTAGTGCATATTCTAAATTTGTATGACATATATATTTTGTGTTTGTTCTACTTATTAGAATGACATAAGAATATATATTTTTTTAAAAGAGCAATAGATGAACATGAAAATTCAGAAATGCACTCAATTAAATGTGTGGTAGTCATAAACTATGATACATATAAGTCAACTGTTTAAGAGCTGAAGTTTGCATAACTCAAATTCGAAATTAATTTAGATTTTCATGATTGGTTACATATTTGTGTTGAATTTGTATCATTTAAATTTTTATTGGAGATACTTATTATAATAACACTAATAGATTTTACCTGTCCTTTTCACATGACAAATGAAGGTGAAGATATGTACATCATTAAATTACACTATAAGGATTGGAGGGTGTTTGAGTCAGTGAGGAACTATGTTAATGGACATATAGTTTATTAAGATTATTAAAATAAAGATGAAAATTCTATTGTACAGACGAGACAATGTATGAAAAAGTTTAAAGTGAAATATAAAAAAGTGAAATTTTGATTCAAGTTGGGCCTTATTTTGAGACAAGTATAATACTTTTATCAACTAATTTAGGTATATATAACCTTGTCTACAAAGTACCTGGCAGTAGAGAGGTGAAAATATTTGTTGAGCACATGAAAAAGGACCAATGGAACTATGATATAGCTGATTTTGAGGGGAGCCCACTACAAAGTAGAGAAGAGCTGATAGATGTGGATGTAACAGAGAAAAGTGATAAGAGTGATGCCATATGTGAAGAATGTGAGTCATTTCATGACTCTAATTATTCCTTGGAAGAAGATGATATGATTTTTTTTTGATAAAATCATTGACTCTACTGTAGAATGGGTTGACCTTAATAGGAGAAATAGAGAAAATTAAGTTAAAGCAAAAACAATGGAGGTTGGAGTTGCCTCAAACATGTTGGCAATGTTTCCCAATGACACTCAAGGAAATGATTGTGTTACATCTTATGAGGAATTAATGAGTTTACATGGAGATTTTGATGATTAAAATCTTAAAAGATCTACTGTTTTTAATCCAACTAGGGATTTGAAGGATCCAAAATTAAAGTGTACACTTAATGTGATTTTCAGCAATAGCAAAAAATTCAAGTGGACAGTTGAGGTACATGTTGTGTTCCAGAAAAAAGACATCAAGTTTAAGAAGAGCAAAATTACAGGGTCGAGGGAAATTTGTAAGGTGTCAAGTTTTAAATGGTTCATATTTGCATCAAAGTCTAATCAAGATGAACCTTTCAAGATCAAGACGATAAACCCTGACTGTTCTTGTGGCAAACAAAGAGATAACAAGCTGTAACAGCTCGAAATTTTTAAAGTTAAGACTCGAACTAATGTAATTCTCACCATGAATTACGAATAAAAATACGGAAATCAAAGACAAGAAAGAAATATAGAAGAAGAGAAGGAACAATTGGCAACTAAAGGATGTATTAAATCCTAAAACCTCCAATTACATTCCCTAAACAAGCACCTAACTAAGATAAATAGATTGACACAAGAAAAGGAAATCAAAAGCAACCTAAAGGTATATTAAACCTAAAGACCTCAATCGATTAATCCGAATCAAGCATCAAATCTCTTACGAAGACCTCATGGAAATTGAATCTCCAAGCAACCCCCATTTCTAAACAAAGTTCAATAGAAGCTTCACCAAGATCTCAAGTATCTCAAAGGAGATCCAATTCATCAATAATTCATCTTCAAAATAGTCTACCTAAAAAGAAAAACCAAACTAGCTATTTATAGTTTTAGGCTATTACATCATAAGAGGCCCAAAAGTGGCCCAAAAAGGATAATGGGCGAAAAGGGTGGGGCTCACCTAATGAACTCATCGTGTCGCCAATTAGGTCGGTGACGTGATCCTTCCTTGGAATCATTTTGTAAAGTTCGGGGATTTGGGTCGTGCTCGCCTAAGGAATTCGGTGAGTCGGCGATTGACCTCTAGCTCGCCGAATGTGGCAACTTTCCTACAGCTCCCTGGAACTTTAGGCGAGCTTGGATCCCTTGCCTAAGCCATTAGGTGAGTCGTCGAAGTGGTCTCCAGCTCACCGAATGAGAAACTTCTCCACTTGTTCTTCCTTGCTTGTTAGACCTCCCATACTCCAAGCTATCATCCAAACATCGTATTACTCAATTGGGAGCTCTTTCCAAGCGCGTATATTACTATTTAAGGCATGGAACCTCCTCTTTGTCATCAACTCAAGCTCAAGAACCTCACTCTTTGTGAACAATCCTTCCATACTTTGAAGTTACCAAACTTGGCTTGGAGTGAATGCCTTCAGGCAATGTGGAGTGCACCATTCTCCCCTTCTTGAAAAGGATTCGTCCTCGAATCCAAAAGTTGAAAAACCATAGGGAAAACAAATAACAACAAGATCCTCATGGCATAAGGGTTAGCGTTAGCAATAACTATTCTATCACCATGCCAAGGATGCACAAACTTAACATATAACCAAGCATCAAAATGATCAACAAAGGGTTTGTAACCCATCAAAACAAGAGATACTTGGCTACTTAAGAGACATTGACAAAGGGGTATAGAGCGAAGGAACCATTACACTTAGGCAACCACACATATAAACCCTCATTGCTTCTACATTTCAACAAGCATAATTTCCATGGTAAAGAAACAATAGTCTCACATAAAGACAAGCTATCACTTACACTTTGTTCATTTGCAATTGTAAAAGTATTAAGTTTAGCTATTGTACCTTGACTCTCACAAGAAGGATCTTCTTTACCTTGGAATGACACTCCCTTAGGAATGTTGGGACACCTCAAAAGTGCATCCATCACACCTTCAATGGTAGGCTATTTGTTTGGAACTTGTGTTCCTCCACCCATCATGATTGTACCTACATAAGAATCCTTACAAAGTGAACGATAAACTAAAAGGTTAGATTGAGATTGTGGCAACCCCCTCACTTCACTTCACCCATCCTCTCCCTTTTCCACTCTAAGGTTGCCACTTTGCTCTCCCTTACTCCTCTCAATCTTTTGTCTCTCATTTTGAACCTTAAGAGGAGGAAATAAATGTGTTCCCCATTGATTCACAACATACTTGGACCATTTTTGCTTGTTTGGAACCCTATGTTTGTTAAATCAATTGGCTCCCAAACATAAGTGACAAAAGTACATGGGTATTACATCACACCAACCCTCCTCATAGTATTCACCGCGTGTGAAAGAGACCTTTACATCTTTGGTAACCTTACATCCCTCCATGGTGTATGGATAATGCCTTGATATTTGGGGTAGTCTCAAGTAGTCTACCGTAGATGGAGTGATATAGTTTCGATTGCACTAATCATCGAAGACAATATCAAACCCTAAAGCTCCACAAATGTCAACTTGTATCCTAAGAACTTGTCTTCTCGGGTCAACATTATAAAGCTTTCTGTACCCCTTTGGCACATACTTGAACCTCATAAGCCATTTCAATTCTCCCAATGTCAAAGGGTTGGCATTTCCATTGAGTTCTCGAAGCCATCCTGTATGTTTTCACCAACTCAATGCAAGACCTTTAAGGTGGTCAAGGGCATACATGGATTTCTTAATGTTATCCAAATCATGGTTTTGGAAATTCCGCTCACATTGCCATTCCCAATCAAGATATGCCTCGAGATCACACTTTTCTTCAAAATTAGGAAGACTAACCCTTTTGGTACCGAGACCCCTAACACATCTTCCATATCTGCCTTGGTTTCTATATCCCAAAAAGTGTGCATTAAAATGAGAAGTGTAGGATGTCGTATCCTTAGACATTAGAGATGCACACTCTCTTCTTCCCATAGGATGACTTTGACTTGAACTATTTAACCATACACACCGCTTCGACTAGGGGAATGATTACCACAAGACCAAAAATATGAATCTTCACAAGCCTTAGGGGAATGCTCTTCATAATTCTTATATAAGAGAGTATTATACCTCACCTCACCTTCATCCTTGGAGTGGGAAGTGTAATATGTTCCGTCACCATCATAGGAACAATTCACTCTAGGAGTGGGAGTAAGATCTCTCACATGCCCCATCATCATCATAAGAGCCATCACAAGGTTTGTCGTCCTCTCCATCTTCACCATAATAGCCATGATCACCATCTTTCTCATATTCTCCTCTGGAATAGTAACTCTCATTCCCATTCGGCTCTTGATCATGGCTATCATCATAGCCCCAATAATCACCATCATCCTCACATCCATAGACTCCATCATTACAATCATAATATCCCATATAATAGTCACATGGGTCTGAGGCTATTGATGACATGCTTCCTTATAACTCCTTTATACCTACAAAATGAGCAAACAAGGTTAGTAGTAAAAACTCCTCACCAACACTCGCATTTTCTGACCTTTGAATACCTCACAAATTGACTTGGTCAATTAAGCTCTTGGTCGGAATGGATTCTTGTTTCAAGAAGGAAGGACGACTCGATTAAAATAAATGGACTTGAATCAAGAAGTTAACTACAGAGTAAAATGAATAAAAGCACGTAAAGAAATGACACTAACAAATAAGAGAATTTAAGAACCAATAATCAACAAGTAAATCAATTACAAGTTGAAAATTAGTTTAGGAATCTTGAGAACGATTTAGAATCAAGAAAAGGAAACTAAGGAATTAGAACCTGAGATTAGGGGCAAAAAATAAGTTTTCGATTGCCAAATGCATTGTTTTCTTTGCCAAAGTTGAAGTTCAGCTTGCCAACTTGAAGTTTGGATCACCGATTTACAGAATGTTGAGTCAATTCAACGATCAGGGTGGAAGTTCGACGATGCACCGAGTGGACTTTGGTGAATAAAGTCGAGCTCGCCGAAAGTTATAGTATGTGCACCTGAAGACTCCGAATTTTGTGCTTTTGTGGTCCCCCAGTAATATTTCCTTTATTCCTTACCCCTTTTGGCAAATTCTCTTTTGTACAAACACTTATCCACTTTATCTTTCCTTTTTTTTTTTGGGATTAAACTCCTTTTTGAAGATTCCTTCTCTTTGAAGTTTTGAATGTTCCACAAGAACATAATGAACAAGATGAAGACCCAAAATTAAACCCTCAATAATTTTAGCTCGGAATTTTATGAAATGTTAGATACAAGATCCCCTTGATGTTGGAAACAAACCTCAATACTTTTTAGCTCTCAATTCCTTGCCAAAACCTTCAGATTTCAAAACCCATTTGTATCTTCTTCAACCTACAATGGTGGATTCTTCAATAGAGCCCCAAACTTCACCAAATATCAGATTTAGACTCAAATAAGACCAGGGAATACTAATCTAGCCTTAGCAACTCCAAACAAGACTCAAACCAATAAAATATTTTTGGGGTTTTTCTTGAAACCGTTTTTGACTCTTTTTTTGGTAACAAACCAAAGATTAGAATTGTAAGAACGAATGTAAGCTCAACACTGATACCAAATGATATAATTCTCACCACGAATTATGAATAAAAATGCAAAAATCAAAGACAAGAAAGAAAGATAGAAGAAGAGATACAAAAGAAGGAACAATTGTCAACTAAATGACGTATTAAATCCTAAAACCTCCAATTACAATCCTTAAACAAGCACCTAATCAAGATAAATAGATTGACATAAGAGAAGGAAATCAAAAGCAACCTAAAGGTATATTAAACCAAAAGATCTAAATCAATTAATTCGAATCAAGCACCGAATCACTTACGAAGACCTCAAGGAAATTGAATCTCCAAGCAACCCCCATTTCTAAACAAAGTTCAATGATAGCTTCACCAAGCACTCAAGTCTGTCAAAGGAAATTCAATTCATCAATCATTTATTTTCAAAATAGTCTACCTGAAAAGAAAACCCAAAATAGTTATTTATAGTTTTAGGCTATTACATCATAACAGCACCGAGTCACCGATTGACCTCTAGCTCGCCGAATGTGACAACTTCCCTGCAACTCCCTGGAACTTTAGGCAAGCATGGAACCCTCGCCTAAGCCATTCGACGAGTCACCGAAGTGGTCTCCAGCTCACCGAAGGAGTAGCTTCTCCACTTGCTCATCCTTGCTTCGTTAGACCTCCCACACTCTTAGATATCATCCAAGCATGGTATTGCTCAATTGGGAGCTCATTCCAAAAGCGTATATTACTATTCAAGGCACGGAACCCCCTCTTTGTCATCAACTCAAGCTCAAGTACATCCATATTTGTGAAAAATCCTTCCATACTTTGAAGTTCCCAAACTTGGCTTGGAGTGAATGGGCTTAAGGCTATCTGAATTGCATCACTGATATACCGTTAGTTTACGATATTTTTAATACATTTCACTTAAGAGTTGTGTGTGTCTAGGGCCTTTTTGTATTGGTTTTTATGTGTTTTTATCATATTTTGCAGGATGTTTAGGCATGGAAATAAAGAGACAACTGAAAAATGTGTAGAAAAGGCATCTACGGAGGTGATCTACGGACCGTAGGTCCATTGACGCTTCGTAGATGGTGACCGTAGATCAGCAGGGCAAGGCATGGAAGGAGAATTAGGGGAATCTGACTAAGTGTGGAACCACGGTGACCATTCACGGTCCGTAGATTAATCTACGGATCGTACGTCTGAACCGTAGAATGTGACTGCGAGGGTTCCAGTACCTGAGTTTTGGAGAATTCTAAGTATGGAGCTACGGAGAGGGATCGACGGACCGTAGGTTGATCTATTGTCCGTACTGGTGTTCTGTCGTTTGCTATAGAGAAGATAATTTTTGGAAGCTGAAATATTTTCCATGTCCTGGCTGACGGAAGGGACTCACGGACCGTAGATCCATTGACGGTCCGTGAGTCAGTCTCATGCATTGAAGACACGTGCCTGAACAAACTTTCCTTATTTTGTTTCTCTTTTAATTTAGGACTTGTTTTCTATAAATAGGGTATGTAAACCTCATTTTTAGGGGTTAGACTTTATTACTTTAGTTCTACTTTATGACTTGGGATTAATATTTGCAAACCTAGCAATTCTTGATTTCCTAAGTTGATTTTGAAGGTTTTGGTTTTGAGACTCAAGTTGAAATTTCGGGTTTGTTATTCTCAATTACGTAAGTTCACAATTATTTCATCTAAAACAATGAATTGTGTTCATATGATTATGGGTAACTAAAATCCATAATTAGGGTTGTGAGAACCATGAGAGATTAACAAAGTATGAATAGTAAATAAACAATTCTTGAATAGTGTTTTGCATGCATTGATAATTCTATCGTTTAAAAGTCTTTTTAACGGTGCACAACGTTAGAACTCACCTTGTTGCTACTTGTCGAACCAAGGAGGTAATCAACAAGAATATAAATATCAACATAGATTTAGTGCGATACTATCTAATAGTCTAGTGTCGATTGGTGAGAAGTAATAACTAAGTCAAACATCGATGTGATGTCTAATATGAGGTAAAGGTAAGGGTTAGTAAATTATACACACGTAGTCGGACCAAGGTGCAGGGTGAAATTCTCTAGATGCCGGACAAAGGTTTTAGAGATACCTAGCTTATCACTTTGCATGTAGTACACTAGGAAATGATTGCTATTACTAGAATTATTGCGTTTTGAACTTGTGGGGAAAAAGTATACCCTAGTTAATTCTCTCATCTTGATAACAACCAAAATTGACTTTTGTTTACTGATTACTTACTGAATTCTTACAGTTTGTTTCACAAATCCCCCCTTGTAATTACTTATTTCTGGAAGTAATTTGACTAAACGAAGATAATTGTTGGTTAAAGTTAAGTCTAAACCATTTTTCTCGTGGGATCGACCCCAACCTACAAGTTGGGTTCTTTACTTGATAACAATCGCTTATGCTTCTTTAGAGAGGTGTAATTTGAGCATATCAAATTTTGGCGTTCGGGCTACTCGGAATGCGTCCCGGCAGGTGGTCACCGACGTAGTCACTATCTCCCAGTCTGATGAGGAGAACACACTGATCGGGTCACCGAGTAGTTCTGCTTCCTGTTCTGAGTTTGGTTCTACGTCTGGCTCAGAGTTTGCCTCTGCTTCCGGCTCTGAGCCTGCCTATGCTTCCGGCTCCGGTTCTGGATCCGCCACAGGCTCAGTGTTGCATGACAAAGATTCCTCGTTTGATGAGGCCACTAGCTTGGAGGCAGTGCCAGCACCACGGAGTAATAACCCTACTCCAGTGGCTGACGAGCCAAATAGATGGTGTGTTGAGGGGTAGTGGCAGATCTATCGTGATGCCAAGATGCTCAATGAGAAGGAGAAGATGGCCCGATTGATCTCTAAGTAGCGCAGAGTCCTCACTGGGAGCTTGCATACTGTACCAGAGATACACTGGCTATTCAACCTACACAAGTGCGACTGGATGTCCCAAGCACCTAGGACATACAACGAGGAGATTGTGTGCGAGTTTTATGCTTCTTATGCTGCCACTCTCCTAGGGTCGATTTCCAAGCGGGCCAAGCCCACAGAACAGGATCCTCTCACTTCCACCATGGTCCGAGTGTGTTCGATAGACATTTCACGAGCTACTATCATCCGATTTCTCTATGGTCCTATCACCGGTCACTCTTGGTCATTGAACACAACATAGTTTGATTATCGATGGGACATCATGCGGGGAAGCGCTTTCCAGAGAAATGCTAAGCAGTGGGAGGCTATTACACTATGGTTGGCTAAATACATTGCTGCAGATGGCGAGCGTGCGGAGTGGGTCACCGCACCACGGTTGGGTAACCGAAAGGCCACATTAAATTTTGTGGCCAAGTTCTTCTGGTTGTTGGTGAGTAACAGGGTGTTGCCTACAAAAGCTGACAACCAACTCACATGGGACAGAGCCGTCATGGTTGCAACATTAGTAGCAGGATTGGAGATTGACTTTGCCCGCATACTGCTGGCAGAGATTCATGAGAGGGCGTTCAAGACCTCCACTACTTGCCTCTTTCCATGTTTGATTTTTCAGTTGTGCAGGGACTCAAAAGTGCCGATCTAGCACTGTGATAGGTTGATCCACCCTACTAGGACTTTGGATATAGGCCTCATTCGAGATGGGGCAAATGTAGCGGAACCTCGCAGAGAGCCCCAGGTTGAGGTAGCTCAATTGGGCGCAGATCTTGCAGACACGGTGGAGCAGGCACAGGGCGGTGACCCCATTCTACCAGACCGCATTGATACTGTCCTGACCTCCTCTTCTCAGGCCGCTAGTAGGGCTCCTAGCTCATCCAGGTCCACACTACCGTTAGGAGCTGCCGTTGTCCCGATGGCCAGAGTATATAAATTAGAGGCTTAGATGGCCACACTGGTGCACCACATCCAGCCTTGGATGCAAAAGTCGATAGCAGAGTCTGAGGCCAGAATTGAGAAAAAGGTGGCAAAGCAGACAGAGCAGTAGATCCAGGCAGTTCATAAATGCCTGGATGTGTTTGATTTGAGGGTTCTGGCCTGACCAGCCTCCGACACCGATCTTTCCTCTATTTGGGCGGAGTTGGCCAGTCTCCGAGATGATGTGGATGCCATTCTTGAGATGCCTGCGAATGAACCAGAACATGCACTGATGGTATTTTCTGAGGATACCGTTCTTGATGCCTTATTCAGGGTGGACGCAGAGACACAACCCGATCCCACCCGTGCTTGTGGCAAGAGGCACCGCTCTAGTCACCCTTCTGAAATTGTTGATGATGCTCGAACTATAAAAATGGAGCGTAAAAAGGAGGAGCAGGCTAGAAGAGCATCGATATTAGATGAGGAGTTGTGCCAGAAAAGGACGCTTGAGGCTGCTACTGGGGCATCGAGTTCTGTGCCCATAAGGATTGATGTGAGCACCACTCTTGGTGCAGTTAGAGTTGCGGATAGCACTACTGATGGTGTTGTCCTTATTGATGCCAGGACTACTGAGGGTGACCTGAGTGTTGATTTAGCGGGCTCCGAGAAACCGGACCCACCCGCTTGTTGATGGTTCGTTGGCACTATGCACCACATGTTTCCTTCACCCAAATCCATTACTTTTTACTATTTTTTGTGTGCATTGGGGACAAGTGCACCTATTTTTGTTGGGAGTGGGGTAAATGGATTGTGAGTGCTAGGGTGAAGTCTGAGTAACCCAACTCATAATCCTCTCTTGGGGTTTTCTTGCCTGTGTTATTTTCCCCCAAGAGACTGTTTAATTTCGGTTGAACCGGCATGTGTTAGGATCGTATGTGTTGAAGCATGAAAAAGAATGAAGCATGATGACTTATGAAAAATTATACATGTCCAAATTTTGTGATGTGTTCTAGAATTTGTAGGCTAAGATAAGTTGAATGTGTTGGCTCTGAGTATGACATGATAATGAATCAACATGATGGCATGACTTAAGCTAAAACTTGAATTAGGTAATCTGATAATGAAACTATGTGCCAAGAGTGTGTGAGAATAGTTGATTCTTCAAACAGTTTTTGTGCCAATCTAGAACTTGCCCGGTTAGTCCTGCTAAGACAATCTACTCTAGAGGCTAGGAAGCGATCATAGTCCCTTGTTCTGATTAGTCCACAAATTGCCTAAAAGATGAGTCCAACCAAATGAAATAAATGCTCCCTTTGATCCAAATGCTTTGAGCCTAAATTAGACCATTTCTTTCTAAACCCCTAACTCACCTTCCCATAATCTACTATGTTGGCCCCGGTCCCTCTTTGGACATGTGCATCTCGACTTACGCCAAAATCCTAAGTTGAGGGTGGATAATGTAAAAAGTAACTTCAATCTTGGCCCTGATCCGACATCGGGTATTGTGCACCTCAACCAATGGAAAATCCATAAGTTGAGGGTGGCTATGAAAGAGGAAATCGAAAGAAAAATGGGTATGAAAAGAGTTTGATGTTGAAAAAGAGAAAAAGAAAAAAAAGAGGAAAGGATGTGACTTGTTGAAAGTTAAAGAAGGGAATAAAATGCAAGAAAAAGATGAAAGTGAAAAATAAAGAGCTACAAAGTCTAAAGTCACATCCATGCTTGAAGAAAATCAAGGGAAAGAAGGTAAAACGGTAGGATGCCAAAAATAGGGCAAAAAGAGGTTGAAAGCCTAGTGTAATGTCAAGGACGGAAGAAAGTCACTAAGAAGTACCCAAATGTACCACACCTGACCCTGAGCCTATGTTACAAGCCATGAAAGTCCTATAGTGATCCTAGAATCTAGTTTGGAGAGTCTAACCAGTGAAAATAAGGGCAAGCCTATGGTATTGAGCACTAACTGTACTTGAAGTTACTTTTGAGTGTGAGTGTTGAATGAATCCTTGTACTTAAATTCATATTCTTTGTGTGAAAAAGGGATTTCGTTTGAAGTAAGGGCTCTAGTTACATTGTCGGAAAGTTGGTACCTTGGTGATAGTGAAACAGTGTATGTTGCGTGTTGGTTGGTCGATCTTTGTCATATTTTGATCCACATGAATTAGCTTGTCGAGTCTAAGAGAACAAATTTTGCATCCGAAAAGAGAGTGGGATAGAGAGCCATGTGATTGCTTGTGCTTAAATTGCTTGCTTCTATACAAGTGTCGTTTAGAGTCTTAGTGCGTCGCTTGAGAACAAACAACGAATTTAAGCTGAGGGTGTTGATATATCGTGAGTTTACGATATTTTTAATACATTTCACTTAAGAGTTGTATGTGTCTAGGGCCTTTTCGTATTGGTTTTTATGTGTTTTTATCATGTTTTAAAGGAAAGATGTTTAGGCACGGAAATAAAGAGACAGCGAAAGATGTGCAGAAAATGGCATCTACGGAGTTTATCTACGGACCGTAGGTCCATTTACGCTTCAGAGATGGTGACCGTAGATCAGCAGGGCAAGGCATGGAAGGAGAATCAGGGGAATCTGACTAAGTGTGGAACCACGGTGACCATTGACAGTCCGTAGATTGATCTACAGACCGTACTGCTGAACGGTAGAATGTGACTGTGAGGGTTCCAGTACCTGATTTTTGGAGAATTCTAAGTATGGAGCTACAAAGAGGGATCGATGGACCGTAGATCGATCTACGGTCCGTACTAGTGTTTCGTCGTTTGCTTTAGAGAAGTTGATTTTCGGAAGCTGAAATATTTTCCAAGTCCTGGCTGACGGAAGGGACTCACGGACTGTAGATTGAATGATGGTCCGTGAGTCAGTCTTGTGGATTGAAGACGCGTGCCTGAACAAACTTTCCTTATTTTGTTTCCCTTTTAATTTAGGACTTTTTTTCTATAAATAGGGTATGTAAATCTCGTTTTTGGGGGTTAGACTTTATTACTTTAGTTCTACTTTGTGACTTGGGATTAATATTTGCAAACCTAGCCATTCTTGATTTTCTAAGTAGATTTTGAAAGTTTTGGTTTTGAGATTCAAGTTGAAATTCCGGGTTTGTTATTCTCAATTACGTAAGTTCATAATTCTTTCATCTAAAATAATGAATTGTGTTCATATGATTATGGGTAACTAAACTCCACAACTAGGGTTGTGGGAACTATGAGCGATTAACAAAGTATGAATAGTAAATAAGCAATTCTTGAATAGTGTTTTGCATGCATTGATAATTCTTTCGTTTAAAAGTCTTTTTAACGGTGCACAACATTAGAACTCGCCTTGTTGCTACTTGTCGGACCAAGGAGGTAATCAACAAGAAAAGAATTATCAACATAGATTTAGTGTGATACTATCTAATAGTCCACTGCCGATTGGTGCGAAGTAATAACTAAGCAAAACATCGATGTGATGTCTAATATAAGGTAAAGGTAAGGTTTAGTAAATTATACACATATAGCCGGACCAAGGTGCGGGGTGAAATTCTCTAAATACTGGACCAATGATTTAGAGATACCTAGCTTATCACTTTTCATGTAGTACACTAGGAAATGATTGCTATTACTAGGATTACTGCGTTATGAGCTTGTGGGGAACACGTATACCCTAGTTAATTCTCTCATCTTGATAACAACCAAAATTGACTTTTATTTACTGATTACTTACTAAATTCTTACAATTTGTTTCACAAATCCCCTCCCTTTAATTACTTATTTCTGAAAGTAATTTGACTAAACGAAGATAATTGTTGGTTAAAGTTAAGTCTAAACCATTTTCCTCGTGGGATCGATCCCAACCTACAAATTGTGTTCTTTACTTGATAACGATCGCTTATGCTTCTTTAGGGAGGTGTAATTTGAGCGTATCAATCAAAAACCATTCTTAGTTTGTGAATAATATTTTACCGAGTAATTTTAACTTTTCTTACGTATTAAGGTCACTAGATGTAACACCTCGAGTTTCAAAAAGAACTAAAGAGAAATTCGTTCAAGTCACCCTTTAGTTAAGTTTTGGTTCTACTTCAAACCACCATAAGTTTTAGTACATAAAGAGTTGGGTGACCCATGAAGTATCAAATTGAAGACCTTTCAGTTCTCTTTCAAATGCTGTTATGTTTGCTAAAACCCGAGTTCAGATGAAGGAGTTATGCCCGTTTGAGTGCAGGCTCTCTAGATAAGGCCTTTTGATCTATTTTAAGGAGGAGTATTTTGGTCTTTTTCTTACCCCACTAGCCTAACACGTTTTAACAACCCAATTTAAGGGGCCGGATCAGACTTAGTCAATTCTAAACATTCCAAAAGCGTTTAGAAGATTAGGGCAAAGTGGAAGAGGAGAAAAAGAAGAAAGTTTCAAGTGTTCATCGAGTTTCGAGGATTTTTGCCAAGAACTTTGTTTCTTTAGAGGTATGTAAGCTTTCAGAGTGTTGGTTTTGTTCTCCCTCACACCAATCATGTAAATTTTACCATGGATTATTTCTTGAAGTCGAATTATTGAATTTTTGAAGAATTCTTGAGGTTTTTGCTTCATTCTTTAACAATGGAGTCTTGTTGAGTTCTTGTGGTGAAGGTCTTTCGAATGAGTGTGGTTCTTGATAGATTTTTGTGTGGGTTTTCATTTGAATGGTGTTTGGTTTATGAATCTAGGAGAATATAGAGGAAATCATTCTGTAACGACCCAACAAACTAGTAGGTGAAACTAGAGCCTAACGAGTTTGTTTTTGAGTTTGATGTGGGGTTTTGAGTTTAAAAGTGATGTCCCGAGCTTAGGTTGAGGGGTTTAGGGGTTAAACGTCAAGTTACAACCCCCCAAGGACCAACCAAGGGTCCTTGAGGAGGATTCTAAAGCCTAAGTCCCAAAGCTCACCTAATCTGCTCATGTTGCCAAAAACTTGAGACCTATGGATGGGACCTACTCCCCGTAGGTTCATCCATGCCCCATAGGGCTTGGTCATAGGTCAAGGTTGTAGATGAAAAGTTCCAGACCCAATCCACGGATATCCAGCATGGCTTGTGGACCCACCCACGGTCCGTGGGTGGGGTTTCGTGAGTCATCACCTGTAAGCTGTCCAATTCGGCCTAGTTGGGGGTAAAGTGGTAAATTCATGGGTTGATTAGATGAGTTAGGGGTCGGTTATTATTTATTTATTAAAGTATTTTAAGGATTTTAAAGGTATTAAACTCCCTTTCTCAATTCATTATTTTCAAAACACAAAATAGAAACTACCCTCCTCTCCAAATATTCTCTCTCTAGAAACCACCATTGGAGAAGAAGAAATCAAGGTTTGAATCTCAAGATTTCATCTTTTCTCTTCAATTTTCGTGGAGTTTCTTCAAGAAAGGTATGTTAGTCTTCATCCTTGGCTAAGTTTCATCAAGGAGCCCCTTCAAAAGATGATTTCAAAGTTTCAAAAATCCCCCAAAAAGCTAGGGTTTCAATCTAAGAATGGGTTCAATTCCGAAACGTTTTCAAAGGTTTATAATTGATGAATTATGATTGAATTG
>JAJOOH010022082.1:0-17274 GCA_029582605.1 Solanum gracilifrons | reverse complement strand
ATGAGATTATTCTTGGTGGTGTAAGGCGTAACATCTAAAACCTAGCTCAAACACCCAACAAGCAAAATGTAAATACAACATGCCAACTTAAAATAAAAGCCAAGAAAAGGATTAGTACCTTACTTTGGAACTTCTCCGGATTCGAAGAGATGTGGGTAACTATTCTTCATATCCTCCTCAGCCTCCCAAGTAGCTTCCTAAACAAATTAATTCCTCCACAGAACTTTGACTGATGCTACTTTCTTTGTTCTCAACTTGCAAACTTGGCCATCTAAAATCTCAACAGGAATCTCCTCATAAGACAAGCTATCCTTAATACCAATATCTTCAGTTGGTATAATCAATGAAGGATCGCCCATACACTTATTCAACATAGAAATATGGAACACCAAATGAAATGTTGCTAACTCTTGAGGTAGCTCCAACTCATAAGCTACGTTACCAATCCTTTTAGATAATCTATAAGGACCAATATATCGGGGACTAAGCTTCCACTTCTTACCAAATCTCATAACACCCTTCATGGGTGAAACTTTCAAGAAAACCCAATCATCTAATTCAAACTCTAAGTCTGTTCTCCTAACATATGTGTAGGATTTTTGACGACTCTGAACTATTTTCAACCTCTCTTGAATAACTTTCACCTTTTCCATAATTTGATGAACTAAGTCTGGTCTATCAACCCAGCTTCACCACTTCAAACCTTCCAATTGGAGATCAGCACCTTCTCTAATAAAGAGCTTCATAAGGAGCTATCTGAATGCTAGAATGGTAATTGTTGTTATAAGCAAATTCAATGAGAGGTAGGTGATCATCCCAATTACCCTTGAAATCAATTACACAGGCCCTCAACATATCTTCTAGAGTCTAAATAGTGCACTCTTCTTGACCATCTGTCTGAGGATGAAAAGAAGTACTTAAGTTTACCTTTGAACCCAAGCCTTTCTGGAATGACTTCCAAAGTTGTGCAGTAAATTACGCACCTCTGTCTGAAATAAACGAAACTGGCACCCTGTTAAGCCTAACTATCTCTTGAAGATACAACTTGGCATAGTCCTCTGCTGAATGGTAGTCTTTACAGGCAAAAAGTGGGTTGATTTTGTCATTCTATCAAAAATCACCCAAATAGAATCATGTTGCCTGCGAGTCCGTTTCAATCCAGTAATGAAATCCATATTGATCATCTCCCACTTCCATTCTGAAAGTTCTATATTTTGAGCCATACCACTTGCCTTTAGTACTCTACTTTAACTTGTTGACAATTCGGGCATTTAGCAATGAACTCAACAATACCTTTCTTCATACTATTCCACTAATATACTTCTCTCAAGTCACGATACATCTTTGTGGAACCCGAATGAATAGAATATCTTGAGCTATGAGATTCCTCCATGAATCTCTATTGGAGTTCATCCACCCTTGGTACGCACAATCTACCTTGATACCTCAATACACCATCTCCCCCTTGTTCAAAAGCCATTACTTTTTGCTTATGAACATCTTCCTTTAATACAAGCAAAATAGGATCTTTATCTTGCTTTTCTTACACTTCTGACACTAATAATGATTCAACCGCACTCATCACCACTACTCCTCCTTCTATGGAATCCATTAATCGAACTCATAATCTTGCAACTCTGTGCATATCTTTCGCTAACTCTCTTTTTTCTTCCTCAACGTGGGTGGTACTACCCATAGACAACCTTCTAAAGGCATCAACAACAACATTAGCCTTACCTGGGGTGATAGAGGATACTCATATCATAATCCTTGAGTAACTTTAACCACCGCCTCTGTCTGAGATTAAGCTCTTTCTGACTAAACACATACTGAAGACTCTTGTGATTGGTGAACACATCTACATGAACACCATAAAGATAGTGACACCATATCTTCAAAGCAAATACAATGGCAGCCAGCTCTAGATCATGGGTTGGGTAATTCTTCTCATGATCTTTCAACTGTATAGACGCAAAAGCTATAAATTTTCCATTCTACATTCACACAACCCAAACCAACTCTAGATGCATCACAATATACCGAAAAACCTTGAGTACCTTCTGGTAAGGTAAATACTAGGGCAGTAGTCAATCGCTTTTCCAACTCCTGAAAGCTTTTCTCACAAGCTTCAGACCATTGAATCTTCATTATTTTCTGAGTCAACTTGGTCAAAGGGGACGAAATAGATGATAACCCCTCTATGAACCTTCTATAATATCCATCCAACCCTAAGAAACTCATAATATCAGTTGGAGATATGGGTCTAGGACAATTCTACACTGCCTCTATTTTCTGAGTGTCAACTTTAATTCCATCACCGGAAACAATGTGGCCTAAGAATGCCATAGACTCAAGCCAAAACTCACACTTAGAGAACTTGACATACAACTCTCTATCCTTTAGAGTTTGGAGAACTATTCGGAGATGACTAGCATGATCTTTCTCATTCCTCGAATAGATTAGAATATCATCAATCAACACGAGAACAAACATATCTAAATAGGGATTGAATACTCTATTCATAAGGTCCATGAACGCTATAGGTGCATTAGTTAAACCGAATGACATGACCAGTAACTCATAATGACCATAATCGATCTTAAGCTATGGAATATCACATTCCCTTACTCTTAACTGATGGTAGCCAGATATGAGGTCTATATTAGAGAAACAAGTGGCACCCCAAATTTGTTTGAAGAAATCATCAATTCTCAGAAGAGGATACTTATTCTTGATAGTAACTTTGTTCAACTGACAGTAATGTATACACATTCTAAGGGAACCATCCTTCTTCCTCACAAACAAGACCGGAGCGCCCCAAGGTGAGACACTTGGTCGAATGAAACCTTTCTCTAAGAGATCTTGCAACTGCTCTTTTAACTCTTTCAACACTGCTGGTGACATCCTATATGGAGGAATAGATATAGGATAGGTATCGGGAAGAATATCTATATCGAAGTCTATTTCTCTCTCAAGAGGGACTCTGAGAAAATCATCTAGAAAGACTTATGGGAACTCTTTTACTACTAAATCTAACTGAATAGGAGGTATCTCAACACTAGAGTTTTTAACTTGGACTAAGTGATAGACATACCCCTTGGAAACTAACCTCCTTGCTTTAAGGTAAGAAATAAAATGACCCTTAGGCACTGCTAAACTACTCTTCCACTCTATAACTAGCTCATTAGGAAACTGGAACTTAACAACTCGAGTTTAACAATCAACTAAAGCATAAGAGGCATGATGTCAGTCCATACCTAGAATGACATCAAAATCTACCATGTCCAACTAAACTAAATCAGTCATGGTGTTCTTGTGATTGACGGAAATGGTACAATCACGATCGACTCTTTCTGCTAGAATAGACTCATCAACAGGTGTAGAAACACTGAAGGGTGTCATGCCCCGAGCCTACACCCTGGGCGAGACTGGCACTCGAGAGCCATTGCTTGGCTTACTTACTCAGCGGAAGACTTAACTTATCAAAGATAACTCATATAAAATTTAGAATGTTATAAAGAAAACATTTAACTAGCCAATAAGGCAAACTCAAGTCTCAACATAAGATAATGAAAATAAAAAGACTAATGACCCACGATATCCTAATGAACTAACTAATACTGAAAGCAATAAAAAGGATCCTCCGAAAAGCAAGGAGGCTCACCACAAAACTCTGAATGCTCAACTGGATCAACGAAGCGCTGGATGCTAATCCTAGTTACCTGTGTCTACATTATAAAAAGATGCAGGCCAAACGGCATCAGTACATTGAATGTACGAGTATGCGAGGGGAATTCTAAAACAAGACATAAGCTTGAAAAGAGATGAAGACCTTACCTGGCTCAATTCAACTCAAACTTAACTAAACTCATTTCAATATAAAGCAGTATAAAACAAGTGCAATATAAAAAAAAGTTTTTTAAACATGGATGCCAACTCTATGTATTTGGAAATATAATAATACTCTGTGTGTATGCAAAGATACAAATATAACTTTGAAATGTATATAAAAATACAATTAAATTGTGTATATAAGACTACAAGTACTTATATGGGAGTTTCTGTAACCGACAACCATCACGTAAGATGATACAACATTTTACCTCACGCTGCCAGGGAGGTCATATACCTTGCTGAGGGTATAGAACCTGACTACTAAGTGGATCCACTATTCTATGCTAAAAAGCACTAAGGAATCATCTAAAAGTATGATCCTTTTCTACCCACGGTGGCTATATGTTTTATGGGGGCAGGGAGTTGTCTAAATTCTCCCCTATATCAGTGCACAATACTACTCCCAAAATATGATACTAGCTCTTATGTTTAAAACATACTTATTTATGTGGTTTGAGATAATTGCTCAAAACTTAGCTTAAAGGCTTCTCTTGGAAATCAAAGTTTCCTTTGTTGCTTAATTGTGAAAGCATTTACTCTTTAACTGAAAACTAGCTTAAGGGCTATTTGGAAAGAAAGATTTCCTTTCTTCTTTAAATGTGAAAATATTTTATTCTTTGGGAATACATAGTCCCAGTATACTCTTTTGAAGAAATGAACTTAAAACTTTATTCTTTACTCAACTCAAAACTAAAGTCTTAAAACAAGATTAAAACATTTGTAAAAGACTTTTGGAAGACTCTATTAACTTCTTTTCACTTGGCTCTTAACTTCTCTTGACTTGGCTGTTAACTGATCCTTGAATTGAATTATGGATTCAAGAATTGTGATTTGTGATAGGAAAGATCTCATGATTTTTAGGACTGTTTTTAGATAGTTAAACATGAGAAAAGATCAAGAAATCATTGTATGGAAGCAAGTCGGCGACGCGGAGATGCATTTAATTATTTGGTCACAAAATAAATTTTGAGGCAGAATGGTCTGTGACAACTCCACAACGCGGAGAAAAATTGTCAATTCAAGGATTAGGTCCGCGACGTGGACCTAGTACCCAGATTTGCTCGACTTGTTCCTTCTTCCTTTTCTAACCCCAAATTGCCTAAATTCGAGTCTTTTTCGCAATTCCTCTTTAGATTGAGATACCCAACACATGTATACAAGAATCTAACTCAAAACAACTCTAACAATCGACCTTAAACTCTCAAGAACTCCTTAATCTCATCCCAAATTCAAGAACGAAAGTAATTCAAGATTACAACTCAAGAACATCAAAGTCTCAATCTTTTAGGACGAAAATCATACTGAAATAAACATATTTGGCGCGTGGGTGAACGAACCCAACGCTATGTGAACTAACATACCTCGTAGGGATCACCCCTTGACGAAATCCACAAGTGATTCTTGAAGAACTTGATGATTCTTGCTCTTTCTTATCCTTTCTCTTCTTCTTTTCTCTTCTCTATAACCCTAACTCAATATCGTAAAAGCATAACTGAATCCTATCAGTTTAGACCCCAATTAATTACCAAAAAATGAAATTAAGTCATAGGGTATGGAAAATACCATAATCCTCTTCTAAAACTCGGATTAGACTTTCCTTATTTGAACAACACAACTTCAAATGGGAATATCTCACTCATACAAACTTGGAATAGTATAAACTTGGCGGAGTTGGAAAGATTATTCCAAGATTTTTCCTACGATATTCGGAAATACACCTAAATCATCCTGAGCTAAGAGTTATGGCCGTTTGAAGTTGACCAAAAACCCAACTTAACATACTTAACAAATTTTCCAGATTTTTATATTCTTTCCGAAAATGACTATATCTAATTTTTAACTTCATTCTAGTTCTTTCTAGTTACGGGCTGTTGCAAAGGGCTCAATAAGTTTCTCAGGAAGAACATCAAAATTCATCGTGACATAAGGAGTTACAAAGGATAAACTTGCTCCTGGATCTAGCAGAGCACAAACATCAAAGTTAAAGACTTGGATCATACCAGTGACAACATCTGGCGAATCCTCTGGCTCTTGGAGACTAGTAATACCATGAAGACGATTTCCTCCTCTGCCTAACCCTGAAGTAGCTCCTGTAGATGGAGCTCTGTCTGGTGGAGCAACTGAAGAATACTGGCTCTATTGCCCCCATTACCATTACCCTGCCTGTTCTTTGGACACTCTTTCATAAAATGACCATTCTGACCACACTTAAAACAACCAGTGGAGCAATCATGACCGACTCTTGAGTGGCTCCTACCACACTTCACACATGCGGGAGGCTAACTACCCTCTTGTGCCATACTACCTTGAGAATGGGTAGGTCTAGCTCTGAAATTTTGTGAATTCTGAATATTGTATTCACTTTTTTTCTTGGTATAGGTGCACTAGCAGATGATGGAGTAGGTCCCTTTTGTTTCTGTTGAAAGGAAGACCAGTTCGCATTACCTTTTTTCTGCCCAGACTCATTCCCTAATGTTTTAGCCCTCTTATTCTTAAATTCTTCTATATCCCTCAACTTGTCCTCCTTAACTTGTTGCACATGGATCATTAGCCTTGCTATGTCCTTATCCCCTACCAGCATAATTGTCTTTCCTTCCTTGCTTGACAGACGAGACAACCCAGCAACGAATAAACTCATCCTGCTCCTCATGCCAACAACCATCTCCGGAGCCTAGCGGGAGAGTTGTGTGAACTTCATACTGTACTCATGAATGCTCAAAGAATCATGCTTAAGAGTGAGGAACTCTTGTACCTTTGCTTCTCTCAGTTCTTGAAGAAAGAAAAGCCCTAAGAAGGCCTCCTTAAACACAACCCAACTCACTAGTGGTGCACCCTCAGCTCTGTTCTTCTTCCATTGATCACACCAGATCCTAGCGACACCCTTCATTTGGTATGCAGGTAGCTCCACCCTCTTAGAGTCAACAATATGCATGATCTCAAAAACCTTCTAAAGTTCCTCAACAAAGTTTTCTGGATCCTTAGTAACACTTGAACCAGTGAAGTTTGGCGGATTCACCCTTAAGAACTCACAGATCCTTGAAGTATCAGCCACTTCCTGTCGATTCTCTCTCTGTTGCCCAACTTGGTTGGTCACAACTTGGCTCAGCATCCGAATGGCCTCACAGAACTCAGCATTGGTGACCTCTCCTTGGGGTTGCAGTTCTGGTGCATTAGGTTCCCTTGCTCCTGTTGTTCCACATTTCTTCTAGCGGGAGGACCTTTGACAGCTCTTCTTGGAGGGATGATTTGAAAGACATGCACAAACACGAATTAAAAAGAGACTTTTTAGAGATAAACTCTATCGTACGAAATGAGTATGAAATAGTGAGATAGTTCCTAAGTATTGCGGCCTCCTAATTATAGATGTGGCGCGCTTCACACCAACAATTAGGACTCTACAGACACGGCTTCATGGACTCTTGAACTCTGTGCTCTAATACCAAGTTTGTCACGCCCCGAGCCTACACCCTGGCGGGACTAGCACTCGAGAACCATTACTAGCCCCAAGTGAACCCTTGGCCTAGCTTACTACTCAGTGGAAGACTTACTCATGATAAAATTACTTTAAAAGTAAACTGAAATCTCAATAAATTATTTAGAATGTATACAGGAACATTCACTGTCCAAAATGGCACTCAAGTCTCAAACATCAAAACAGGAATGGAAAGACTCAAGAACTAACATCAACTAACTGACTATGAAGCTTCTAACAACAGAGATGGATGTCGGTACAACACCCACGACATCCTAATGAACTAAAATACTGAAAAGCAATAAAAGGGGAATCATCCGCAAGCAAGGAGGCTCACCAACAATCTCTGAAGCACAACTAGAATCAACGATGCGCTGGATGCTAATCCTGGTTACCTGAATCTGCATCATAAAATGATATTGGCCAACTGGCATCACTACATTGAATATACGAGCATGCGAGCGGAATTCTGAAACAAGATATAAGCTTGAAAGGAACTGAAAGAACAAACCTGGTCCCAACTCAACTCAACTGAACTCATTTAAATATAAAGTAGTATAAATAATTGTAGTATAAACAAAAGGTTTAAAAACATGGATAACAACTCTGTGTATTTAGAAATACAATAGTAACTATGTATGCATGCAAAGATACAATACAAACTCTGCAATGTATGTATAAATACAATTTACTCTTGTGTATATAAGAATACAAAATACTTCTGTGGTATTTTCTCTAACCGACAACCATCACGTAAGAGTTACTCTGATGATACAATGTTTTTCCTCACACTGACAGGGCCATCCTATACCTTGCCGAGGGTATAGAACCTGACTACTAAGTGGATCTACTAGTCTATGCTAAAAAGCACTAAGGAATCATCTTAAAAGTATGACCATTTTCTACACATGGTTGCTATATGATTTATAGGGGCTAGAAGTTGTCTGAATACTCCCCCATATCTGTGCTCAATACTACTCCCAAAATATATTAGCTCATATGTTTAGAAAGGCTTTCATAGTGTTGGGTTCGTACCCAGATTTGCGTGACTTGTTTCTTCTTCGTTTTCTAACCCCAATTCGCCTAAATTCGATTCTTTTTCGCAATTCCTCTTTAGATTCAGATACCCAGTATATGTACACAAGATTCTAATCAGACACAACTCTAAAATCAATATGATTCCATCAAGAACTCAACAATCCCATCAAATCTCAAGAACGAAAGCCAATTTCAAGAACACAATTCAAGATTATCAAACTTTTAACTTTCTAGAACGAATTTCGGTGAACTAAACATGATTGGAGAGTGGGTGAATGAACCCAACAATATGAAAGGCTCACATACCTCTTTAGGGATCAACCCTTGGCGAAAAGACTTCGATTCCGCAAGAAATCTCCAAGAACACTTGACTTTTCTTCTCTTTTCTCCTCTTGAGTTCTTCCTCTAAGAACCCTAGCATGAAATCTTTGAGTGCATAAACTGAACTAAATCATTTTAGACCCCAAATAATTTACTATAAACGGATTTAATTAGTTGAGTAATGTAAAGACCAAATTACCCCTTTAAAATCCGATTAACTTTCCTTATTCAGACAGCCCAACTTCAAAGGGGTATATCTCCTTCATACAAACTCGAAATTGATCAAACTCGGTGGCGTTGGAAAGATAATTCAAAGATATTTCTTACGGTATTTTGTAGCACCCCTAACTCATCCTGATCAAGGAATTATGGTCATTTGAAGTTGATCCAAAGTTTATACTTAGCTTAACTTTGTCAAACTTTCCAAATTTGATTATTTCCAAAAACGGTTTCTTTCTTATTCTAAGTCTCTCTAGTAGCAGGGTGTTACACAATGAATCAGTAAGCCTTTCAAACCATTCTCAACACATCACACACCAATAAGTAATCAGATTGTATTTTGATCACCCCTTTTTCATCATTTGAATTATTTAATATGGACAAGTCAACCCATTACCACGTCCCATTACTCCGACCTAAGCGGGTTTAAAGATCCACTTGCCTAATCAAGCAATTACTTTGGGAATTGAGTCTTCCCCTTTCATAAATCTTAAAAGTGCTTTCAACCTATCAAATATATAATTATCATAAGAATACGAATCTAATGACACCTATATTACTATATTTAGTTTTGTCTCAAAAATCGGGTCAAAAAGCCATCCTAAGCCACCAAATTCAAATCTGAAACTTTCTTTCAGATTATGTTTACCCATGATAAAGTAAATCACATGTAAAATTTCTGCTAAAACGGATCGTTATTCGCCCCCAAATCAAGATTTTGTTCTAAGAACCCTAGACCTATATTTTTTTAATTTAGCACAAATCGTACACGTTTGTAACCTAAAATATGTTCATAATCACATAAAAATTTAATGGAAAGAAAGAGAAGCATTACCTTAATGTTTTGGGATGAAATCCCAATATTTCTCCTCCCTTTCCTCTTCTTTTTCTCCATGTATTTTCTTTTTTTCATCTACGTAATTTTTTTCCTCTGTTGCGTTTGTTTGTTGAATGTTTCGTCAGCTCTTCTGACTTTCAACAACTTAGGGCTTTTTTCCCTTATTTTATTTATTTATTCATTTTCCTTTTCTATTATTATCAGCAACAAAATAATCTTTTATTAAATTTGAAAATCATGTCACTCATTGTTATAAGTCATAAATTATTTATAAATGTTGCTCCCTCCGTCCCAATTTATGTGAGGTAGCTTGACTCGGCACGGAGTTTAAGAAAGAAAGAGAGACTTTTAAAACTTGTGATCCAAAATGAATGATAGAAATTTGTGTGCATGTAAATCATTTTATTAAGTGTAAAATAGACATTTTATAGTTAAATTGTTACTTAATATAGAAATGTGTCATTTTTTTTAAGTCATATAAATTGGGACAGAGAGAGTACTAAAAAGGGTTAATATAAAAATTATGGTTAAAATTCATAAAACGACTAAGAAGGCCGTTATTCAAATGAGAATTCATTAAAGAACCTAAAGATTTTTTAAATAATGATTTTTTTTGTATTGTTTGTTGTCAAGACAAGTTAATTGTGAGAACGTCATCAACGAAATTTGAGATTGAGTCCCCTACGTTCTTGAAACGTATACATGGTGATATTTGTTGACCTATTTACCCACGTAATGACTTGTTTAGATACTTCATGATTCCAATAGATGTCTCTTCTAGATGGTCTTATGTGTGACTATTGTCATCTTGCAACTTAGCGTTTGCAAAATTGTTGGCACAAATAATATGATTATGGACAAAAATTTTCTGATAATCAAAATGTCCATTCACTTTGATAAATGATTATTACTTACTAATTAAGACTAAACAAATTTACTACTCAAGTGAATGTAATAATATAAAGTAAATCTTATCAATTCGAATGTTCATCTTATCATGATGGGATCATGACTCACTTCTAAAAGATGTAGAGTAATTGAGAAGTAAAAAAAATCTAAATCTACTTTCAAAATATTAGAACTCTAAAATTTAATTCCAAAAATAGTAAATAAGAAATTTACTAAAGAAAAAGGCACATATCATGATAAAAACTTGAAATTTACTAGTACAAATAATTCTATCAGTTGCCATGAAAGAATTTGGCCATCCGAAAGATATGAATATTAAATATTTAACATATATTGAAGAACTAGAAAATTCTTCAAGAATTTTATTTGTTGCTTATTCTCATGATATGATGATTCGATCAATTAATGTTGGGATTAAATTCCTAAATTTTAAAAGTATAAAAAGGTGAATATGGGCTCGTTCACCTGTCATGTGATTTGTTGAATTAGATGCAGCTATAAGATAATCATATGTGTGTTTATTGTCAACTTGCAGTTTGACATTCGAAAAATATTTGTGCAAGATAATTGAGTTAAGAACACAACTTTCAGAATATGTAATCAAGACAATTCATCTTTGATAAATATCCAAGCTAATGTGACATTAAATGTCATAGACAAATAGTCAATCACTGCTTATGAGAACAAGTCTTCATGGTCTGAAATATAATGTATTATACACTAATATGATTGTATGCATCATACCGATAAATTATGATCATTTTTTCTCTCAATTGGTTTATGGTCAAGGACCAAATATTTCTCATTTGATAATTTTGATGTAGTATATGATTTATATGATTAATGAATATACCATCATGCACAAAGATGGATTCTTCAAAATTGATTGAGATATATGTAGTTTGTCTAACATGAGGGGGATATAGGAAGCAACACAAGAGTTGTAAATGCTCATATTGAATGTCCTTAAAGGATAGAGTCTACGACATGCATCAAGCATGATAGGCTAATCAATTCTAAATAAAATAATCCTTAAAAAATGAGGAGAACAAAGAATAAAATGATCATATTAAGGAGGCAATGTGCTCTTGAAGAACCTATGACTTAACACTTCATGAAACCTCACAAAAGGGATAGGTACATAAAAATAATGAAGTGATGAGATCTCAATAAGTTATGCCGTATTGTGAATCTATACAAAGTAATATCCCATCGACAATATATTTGATACAATATAGTGCAATATTGTAACAGATTATGAGGATCTAAATTTTATAGTCTATTAAAGAATGTTGATGTAGAAATGTTTATCAAGTGAAAAATGGAATGATGCATCTTGGTAAGTGTAAAGGTTATTTGACTTGCAATCTAGACACTAGAAGATGTCATACATTTAACATTGATGTTTGTCACTTGAAAAAATTGATATAAAAATATCTTAAGGATTTAAAATGCATGAATCATATACAAGTTATTGAAATAATGTTTATAATCCTCAAAAGGATTAAATCAATCAAGAATCTTTTGTATTGTTATGCAAGTTAATAACTTGAATTTAACTCTTGAGGAATTTTCAAAAGGAAATTGATTATTTTCTTAAAGAAATTGAAGGGAGAAACTTGCAAAATTCATTGATCCTGAAGGATTATTCATAAAATGAGATAGTTCGAAACATATTTCGTCAAAACTTTTCTACACACATGAGCTCCAAAAGATTGGTGAGTACCAATGTGCAACAGATTCGTTCGAGTGACAACATGGCTGATCTGTTCGCATAGTCTCTACCAACTACAACTTTCAAGAAGATGGTGCACAAGCTTGGAATGTGAAGATTCAAGTCTCTAGACTGATGTTCTTATTAGGGGGAGTCAATAAGCGTTTTACTCTTTTCCCTTATGAATTTCTTATCCCACTAGGTTTTCATTGTACGGTTTTTAATAAGGAAACTTAGATGTGTATTATTAAACTAGTTTTGACGCACGTGCGTTACACGTGAATATCAAATCATGTACTACACTATTTTTAAAAATAATGTGTATATTATAAAATTAAAAAATCAAGTAAATAATTATAACATGAATGATAAAGTATAAGCTCCTATTAATAGTGGATGTAAACTTTCCTATGATTACTACCGAAAGTTAGTCACTCTTAAAAAATTTTAGTTCCACATCTTAAATATACTTTCTCCTCCCTCCCTCAGAGTACTTTACTTAGTTAGTCTTGTATTGTTGGAGTTTTTACTTTTAATATAATATAATATAATATAAATAAATATTGATATCAAATATAGAAGATATACTAAATTAAATGTTTTTAGTTGGAGTATTATATGTTAAGGAGTGTTCAAATTTCATTGAAGTTTGAGATTGTCAACGTTTGAAAATCAAACTTGAGTTTAAGAAGAGAAGAATAGAAAACATAAAAAAAAAAATCGTAGTTTAAAAATGTGAGGAAACCCCTCCATTTATAGTTAACAAATGGTAGTATGAGCATGCACATATAGTTTCTTATCATAAAATTAATAACCCTTCCACTGGTAGTGCTAGGATAGGAGTGGTGATCAAGAGAGTCTTGAGCTTTTCAAAGCTATCCTCACATTTTTCAGTCCATTCGAAGGGTACCTCCATTTTGGTCAAACTTGTCAAGTGAGTGGCGATGGAAGCAAAGTTCTTCACAAATCGACGGTAATAGCTAGTGAGCCCCATAAAACTCCCAACATCCGTCTCAGAGCTAGGCCAAACCCAATTCTTAAGCGCCTCAATCTTTTGGGGATCTACCATTACTTCTTCCTTTGAGACTACATGCCCCAAATATGACACCGAATTCAACCAAAATTCACACTTAGAAAATTTTGCATATAACCTTTGTTTACCTAGAGCACCCAAAACAATACGAAGATGGTCGGCATGGTCTTCCTCACTTCTTGAATAGACCAAAATATCATCAATAAAGACTATAACAAACGAATCAAGGAATGGTTTGAACACCCCATTCATCAAACTCATGAAAGTTACAGGCGCATTAGTCAAACCAAATGACATAACTAGAAACTCGTAGTGCCCATAGCGGTTCTAAATGCCGTCTTGGTCACATCCTCATGCCTAATCTTTAACTGATGGTAGTCAAATCTTAGATCAATCTTAGAGAAAATTGATGCACCTTGCAATTGGTCAAAAAGATCATATATTTGAGGCAATGGGTACTTGTTTCGAATGGTGACCCTATTCAATTGCCGGTAATCTATACACATTCTCATGCTACCATCCTTTTTCTTAACAAACAAAACTGGAGTACCCCATGGGGAAGCACTAGGACGAATATATCCTTTATCAAGAAGCTCTTGGATTTGAGCCTTAAGCTCTCTTAATTCCGCCGGGGCTATGCGATATGGAGGGATGGAAATGGGATGAGTACCAAGTTCTAAATCGATGCAGAAATTTGAGGCATACCAGACAGATCATTAGGAAACACTTCTCTAAATTCTGACACCATAGGAATAGACTCAATAGATGGAGACTCAACCTCAACATCTCAAATATGAGCCAAATAAGCCAAACAGCCCTGCCCCACCAATTTTCTAGCCCGAATGGAGTATATGATCTTAGCTTACTTAGGCTTGTACACCTCTTCCCACTCTAACTTTTCCGTTCCCGAAATTTCTAAAGTTACAGACTTAGTATTACAATTAAGCACAGTAAAATAAGGGGACAACCAAGTCATGCCTAAGATTATGTCAAAGTCAGTCATATCCAATATCACCAAATCAGCCCAAGTGTGAAAACCCATAAATAAAATAGGACAAGCACGATAGACATGGGTGACTATCACATACTTTCCAACTGAGGTAGAAACATGGATGGGGGCATCAAGTATATCACAAACCATAACAAATTCTGAGGCAAATCTCACGGATACATAAGAATAAGTAGAACCCGGATCAAATAACACATTAGCCATCCGGTCACAAACAAGAATAGTACATGTGATCACTACGTCCGACGCCTCTACCTCATTCTTGCCCGGAAAGGCGAACACTGAGCCCTATCATCGTGACGAGTGACTTCTCTGCCTAGTTGCACTGTACTTCTGCCTGCATTACCATTTCCCCTACCTCCGCGGCCTCGCTGATTTCCTCCTCGCCCACCTTGTGGACGCCCTCGACCACTATTACCATTTTCCGCGGGTACCACTGCTCTAGACTGCTGCTGTACGGAATCCATCACGCATGGATAGGGACAATCTCTCCTTATATGCCGAGGTTCTCCATAGTTATAGCAAGTACGATCAAATGATGGCCTGCTATCCATTGAAGGTGCGACTCTCTGGCTATCATGAATCAAATTATGAGGTGGAATTCCCGAGTAATTACCTTTAGAGGCAGGCATAGCAGACTGAATAGGCTTGGCTACAATTGTTGGCCTCCCTGACCCTCTGGAGTTGGAACCTTGAAATTTACCCAAGTTCTTGGTCGTCTTAGCCAATGCCTTAGCCTGACCGCCTTGCCTCACCCCCACTACTTTCTTCACAAAATATTTTTCCTCGTTGAAGCTTTTTCCTGCAGAGGTCATATGAACTGATAATACCTGCAACTCAGAATTTAGTCCCTTAATAAATAAACGGATCCTCTCTTCCTCACTAGTCACCAACTGTGTAAGATATCTAGACAAGGCATGAAACTTCGCCTCATAGGCAGCCACAGACATACCACCTTGCTCCATAGCCATGACAGTATCCTTCCTACGATCTCTAAAAGTCCTAGGCACATATTTCTCCAAAAATAGAGCATCAAATTGGGTCCAAGTGAGTGGGGGTAAAACTGAAAATATGCATTCCATATAATATCTCCACCACTGCTTAGCTTCATTTTAAAGTTGAAAGGTCATGAACCCAAACCCATGATGATGGACAATTCACAACTTATGCAGCCTCTCATAACAATCTAGGATGAGCTTATATGTATCCTCACTCTCGAAACCATAGAACACAGGCGGTTTTAACTTCAAGAACTTAGTCAACATTTCATGCTCATTACCAGTAATAACAGGACCCAACAAAGGACGGAAGAAAGCATCATTACCTCCAGTTCCACCCACCTTAGGGACAGTGATAGAAATGGGAGGATTGGCAGGGGCTTGAGTTGCTTAAACAGAAGGAAGCACACCAGGAACAACCAACCCTTTCAAGAATGACATGATCTGTTGAGCAAACATTGGGTCTATGGGAGGAACTCCTGTTGTCTCGGTCTACACCTCTTCCTCTTGTCCTACATTCTCCTCATTCTCAACCTCAATAATCTTCTCTACCTCTTCATGGTGTGTAGGAGGGGCCTCATTTCTGGGAGCATTTTCAACCAGTACTTTATCCCTAGTAGACGCCACTCTTCCTCGGCCTCTACCCCTAGATCTTCCTCTACCCTTACCTCGACCACAACCTGTCATTGCAGATTCTTCAGCTAGAGCATTGATGGGAGCTACTGGCCTGACGTCGTTGAATCTAGTGTTAACCATCTGCGACAGAAGAGTGAAGGAGGTTAGATACCAATTCTAATCGGCAGATACCAATTGGAATCAAGTTATAGCACGAAAGGAGACAAGAGAAAACAGAGAAATGTCCTAAAGTCTTATAGCCTCTCGAAGAAAAGTACAGACATCTCCGTACCATTCCGCAAGACTCTACTAGACTCGTTTTGGTACATCAAGATCAACAAACCTAGGCTCTGATACCAACTTTGCCATGACCCAGACCATCGTGATTGGCACCCACACTAACCCTCCAGTGGGAGAACCATTTATACTAATTTGCTAATACGAAACCAAGCATTTAAAGATACGGCAACAGGTTTAAATGACTAAAAACTGAAGTTCCCATAAAATTCCAAAAGATCTAAGAACGAATTGCGGAAATAAAAGTCTAGAACCTGAAAATCAATATACCGAAACATCTATAAATGAACCAAAAGTCTAAAGGATAATGGGTACAACCCAACTAAACATAAGAATATCTAATGAACTAGTCTAGATCCGAAATGTGGACATAAACAAAATGAGAACTCATGGCATCTCGGAAGAACTGGCTCACCCTTGAATTTGAACGACGATCACTTATCTTCTAAGCGAGGTCTGTCAATAGCCGCTTGAAGATGCCCTGTACTCAACAAACAAAGACCAAGCGTAGTATCAGTACACAACCATAGTGTACTGGTAAGATCATCCCGCTATCCTTCTAAGTGCAACATACATAAGTCAATATAACATAACAATAACATGCATACACCGAACATATACATTATCATCATAATTTACGAACAACGTTCAATTTCACTTTTCTCAAGATTTACAATTGTGACACGCCATTGGTCCTCTCATGGAACCCAAACCCATACAGTTAGCATACCGAAACGTGGTACCCGATCCAATATTAATGCTAGAACGTGGCAACCGATCCCATGATTATGTCGAAACGTGACAACCGATCCAAGTTAGTGTGTCGGAACGCAACACCCGATCCATTCAATAAGCCACAATCACAATCACAAGTATATTCTCAAAATCATACGATCAAGTCGTGATTCATGGCATAC
>JAJOOH010022081.1:0-15400 GCA_029582605.1 Solanum gracilifrons | reverse complement strand
TTTTTTTTTAATTATAGAAAATTAAGTAACACGTGAGGGGTTGTGAGAGATCAATTTTAGTTTTAGACTTTTCCTTCTTCTTTTTTTTTTCAATTTTTGTTTTTAAATTTATATATACAAAAATGTAATATAATAATATTAGCTAAATATTGGGGACTAACAAAAATATGAGAAAACTTAATAGTAGACTAAAATAAAATTTTACACAAAAAACTTCAAAATTAATAGATTATTTATTCAAATCTGACCTAAAAGAAACATATTTTTTTTTTTAAAAAAATCTTTTTATTTGAAAAGTAACAAAAAATCTATTCTTAAAATATGACTATTATTTTAGTTTTTCAATATTTTTCAAATTATAATTTACTAAAAAAATAACAATCTAAATAGGTAATTTATACCTAAAAATATATTTAGACATTAAAATGGTGTAAAGCCTTTAGTCCAATAAAAAATTATGTGTCTACATTTATAGACAGACTATTTTATATTATTTATCACTTGAGTTGAAGAGTTTCCAACTTTTAGACATGAAATGATACTATCACAAATGATATTTTTTTCCTTATAAAATCAAACTTGTCTCCACTATTTCATTCATTTATTGTCGGTGTAAAACCCTCCAGCTAGGGAATTCTTCACTGAATAGAACCCTTCTTTTTGTAATTCAATTTGCATACTCAAAGGATGTGAGCCTAGCTCAGAAAATTCTTCATTAGTCGTCAGTGGATTCGTTTGTGATTTTCCCCTTTTCAGAGAGTTTTCAATCGTGATCCAAGCTGAGCAAAAAATCAAAATCTTCCCCAATATATTCATAGACCTAAATTGGATAGGAGAATTGATAAAGGGAATAGAGATGATGATAGAGATCAGAGAAATAGTAGAATTTTGTACAGGTACAACTATTGTTTGAATGAAGTGCGAAAAATGTGATCTTTGAAATATAATAGAACAAACACTAATGCCTTAATTGAATAGGTCAAGATCAAATTTGTTTATCAAACTTCTTCTCTGATTACTCAAGACATCTCTTTTCAACCGTTGAACAACACAAGATCTTTTTCCATAGTTTCTGCATTCAGTTTTAGCTATTTCTCGACCATCTAATTGACCTGAATAACATATACGGATTCCGTCCACCCTCTTTTTCATTATACATGGAATATCCTTCACTATTTGACTAAAAATGGAACCCACATGGGCCGGTGTACTTTTATTGCTAACCTCGAGAGAGGCTATATTGCAAGAGCCAACCAACTCATTAATCACTGGAGGCAAGGATTAAGAAATAGCAATGTATCAAGGCTGAGCGTACCTTCTGCTTAATAATAAGAAATGAAGATATTAAGTTAAGGTGCTCTCGCGTAAGAAAGAGAGTTTAGAGTGCCATACAAATAACCTTAGATAAGGAGATTCATCCAATTGACTGAAGTTCAAAGTCAACCTTCCAGACAAGGGAAATCTTCTGATGGATGGGAAGAGCCAGAGCACAACCGATTTTATACAAAAAGGAATCCATGCAACGATAGAAAATCCTTTTTTTAGAGATCCAATGCCTTAAGACTGACCCTAATAGCAGTTGTCGCCTACTTCTCTGAGTTGTTGTTCTAAAATGAAGATTTAGCTTGGTATATTCCATCAAGAGAAAGTCATATCTATATTTAGAAAGAAAAATAGAAATTGTATACAACCACATTATGGTTTCGATCTTCAGCCATCCTTGGTCCTCAGGACCCAACACTATATTATTCTTATATATTTCCTTTCAAATGACAAGATGCAAAGGTGTTGATACGTCCTATCCACATAGATTACTCAATTCAATAGAACCTTAACTTCTATCCTACTTTTTTTCTCTTCAGGCTTGATTGTTGGGATAGATTCTTTATAGGATTGAAGCTAGAGAAATGCTTTATCATTTCTTATTGAAGAGTAAAAAATCAACTAGCTTTTGACACGAGGCCAAATATATTACTAATTTAGTTGTTGCTGCAACGCTGAAATATCTACTGATATAAAAATATATAGCTATAATGTTGTTTATACCAAAGGTATTTTTTTAATACTAACTAAAAGAAATCTCAGAAAATTGAGAGTTCAAAATTGTCTTTTAACTAAGAGACCACAGAAACCATGAAAGGAGATGGTTTGAATAACTTACGCGGAATAGTATTGCAAAAAATAATAGAAAAAAAAAAGAACTAAAAGAAGAAGGATGCAGTGCACTAAAACTATTCATTGGTGTGTTGTTCTCATGAGCTAATTAAGATCACTTTCAGTTAGATCTACTGTTGTTTTAATCAAATTGAAGTTCATTTATAAATTTATACATGACACAATTTTTCAACCATTAATGGATTAGTATAATATATATTATTTAGATTGAGTTGCAAACAAATGTAATGTAAATATCTAATTTGTATTTATTTCTAAAATTGAAAGGTGTGAATTTTCCCCAGATAGCAGATACATTAATAACATACTACCCTAGAGGAGGAATGGTGAGAAAAAAAATGGATGTACAAATCACATTGTCCAAAAAATAAATCTAACCTGTATGAGTTAAGGAGAAAAAAATGAAAAATGAAGAATGAAGAAATATAATTAATGAATGTTTTTGTGTTTCCTAAAGAAATACATATGATCAAAGAAGGCCAAACAAACCAAAAATACCAAGCAATATAAGCCAAACAATATGAAGTAAAAGAAGGACTTGGCCTGAAACGGGTGCAGAGCCTCCATTCCCAACCTCACAAAAACCTAGTTTGGCAACACGTACACCAGCACAACGTGCATCAGTGCAACCACACCAATAGGTTTTACCATCAACCCCACATACAGGATCAGGACGAAAGCATTTAACTGGACACGAACAATGATCATTGTCTATCATTAAGGCACATATTTCTTGATTGTCATGTTCAGAAGGCAATCGTAATGGATTCATTAATTCCTCTCCACCAACAAATGAAATGAGCACTGACAAAAGGAGCACATGAAATGGGGATATTCCAAATAAGTTCATTGATCTTAATTTTGGCCATCTCGCCTTATTCCCCATTTCACTTGCTCCACAAAATTATATTTATTGCAATCCCTCTAAAAGGATTGCAATAAGGGCATTTCCTTTATCTAATTTCTTATTACAATTCTAGTTTCTTGTTATCTCATTCTCTATTTCTAAGCACATATCAGCGCAATCAACACGGTATTCATTATTTTCCATACGTTTGTTTTCAATAAGGAACATTCAAAATACTTGATTAATAATAATATCACTTTATATAGTATTATTATTTTTCAAATAATTTTATGTGTTTAAATTTTTTTATTAAGAAATTTGTCCGTTGACCATTTTATATCTTACAACTTTCTTGAACTAGCAATTTATTTTCATCGCACACCTTAAAATTACATTAGCTTAATTTCCCATTATGAACTTGACAATCCGATAGTGTCATAAATTTTGATGTGGCAAATAGAGTGATTACATTCTCTCTTAGGCGTATTGGAGACGAGAAGCATTGAAAGTTTAGCTTTCAAGTAGGATTTTTTTCAACTATTCATTATCACTTAACTAATATAATGAGATACTTTTTCTAATTGTATTACTCTTTGTTTTTAATAGATATTATATATATATTTTATCTCAATTTTTTTTCTTTAGATAAAATAATTATTTCTTTCAATTATATATTTCTTCTCTTTTCTATCCAAATTAGTTATTTTATCATAATAAAAAAAGATTTTAAAAGAATAATGAAGTTCAAACAACGTATTTTATTGCAATGAGTTTACGTCACCTATGGATCATTCTTTTATCAAGAAAAAATTGTAAAATATATTTTTGGAATTTTATAATTAAAATTTGTAAAAATCAAATGATTAGAATGTCTTTATCGTTGCTAAAAATTATAAGTAAAAACATATATTTCTGTTTTGTGATAAAATTTGTCCTTAAAAAGATGATTTAAATAATTTGGCGAACTTAAAAAGCTTAAAATATATTTTTTATTCTAAAAAGTTACACACAAATAAGAAAATACAGGTGGCAGTGTGTCTGTCACACTTTTATGGATTGTTGGCATCCAAGAGGTCGTGACTAGTAGAATATCAGGTTGAGGAGGGTAATTAAACCAATATAGAGTTTAGGTGTGCACGAAATAAAACTTCAACGGTTTTTTGATCGGTTCAACCTAGGAGAAATTAAATCAAAATTTGCCTATTCCAATGGACCAAAACAAAAGATATTTTAATTTTTTTTTATAAAAGCAACAAAAGGTGAAGAAAAGTCCTGAATCAAGAAGTTTATCCATCCTAAATACTCTAAGATAAGGGGAGTGTTGGTCTATCAGAAGAGTAACTCACACTCATCTCTTGTGGTTTGAAAGGACTCGAAAATATTTTTGGAGTGAAGTCTTTGGAGCTGCCAATTTTTCATCTCCTCCTATGGGTAATCTTCCAACTCGGTTCAAATGATTATTTTATTGTTAAGCGCTACATCAAGCCTCCATTGTTCCAAAGTAGGTATTTCCCTTTGTTCCTTTTTTCATCCGATAGTCCTTTCGATTAAATCCTTTCATTTCATGGTTGTAGCATACATAGGTGGTTAGGTTGAGTCCACTGAAGAATGAATCTGAAAAAGGGCAAGGGCATTGTCAAGGGTTTGCAGAACCTTCAATGAGTCATGTTTTTTTCTTTTGACGTGCGACTTGCACTTCTCCTTCTGGCTGTGTGATATATTTATGGTGTGTTAGTTGGGGATCATCTGGAAGATGTTCTTACACTCCTCAATTATTATGGGTTTTTTCTTTTCAAATTTCAAGCTATAAGAACTTATACAACCCTATAGTCCTTTGTTACTTTAGAAGTTTCTTTTTGATAGCTCGAGTAGACTAGTCTAGCTAGAATGTTAACGATTTTTATTCATGTGATAAGATGACATATTCTACAAATATGTTTGTTCTGTACCCTATTATATCTTTTTCTTAATACATTTTCATGTTTCATGAGTTATTGTTACTTGATTTTGCATGTTTTAATTTTCATTGATGGTAGTTTTGCTTTATTTGTCTTCAATATCTTTATTCAAATGGATGGTACGTCTTGTAATGTGTGAAATTGTTGTAGCCTATATAGTTATATTGTTTTGTTTTCTAGGATGTTTGTTAGTTAATTTCTCTCTTGGACAGTGTGGTAATACATTTGTGCTCCTCGAGTAGACATTATTGTTCTCATTTCCTCCACCCTTTAAGTAATTTCCCAATGTACTTTCCATACATCTTGCATGATATTTATTAAACTGATCAAGTTAGTTTAAAAGAGTAAATTATGAATCATATGTGCGAAAGAGTATCTTAGGGGACTAGGATAGCCATGACCTCTACTTTTCTACTAGTTTCTATTCCTAGGCTCTTGGCTTCTGCCTACTTGAAATGCCCTCAAGGTCATTTTAGTGCAAATTCCCCTTTTTCATAATTTAGAGCATTCAAAAGACCCTAAGTCATTTATGACTTTCTGGGACTGACAGTTTGTTCACTTGATCTTTCATTTGATCATTATGCAAGATTTTACTTTTTAAACTTGAATGGTTGATTTTTGTTAAAAGTTGAGGAAGACGACCTCAAAATAAATTTAAGATGGTTCCGTTAGCTCCAGAACATTGAGTTTTTTCTGGAACAACCTTCCGTGTTGATCTCGAGGCTTTTGGGCTAATTTCGAGCCCCTTATAGAATGAAGCTTAAAATAGAGCCTGGGCATCAGATCCACTTGTTGACAAGACAACCTCGGTTGGAAGTTTTGACTATTCCATTGAGTTTGGAATTTCAAATTTTGTGAAGTTGCATTTCTCGTTTGCATCCATGGGAGTCCGAACCAATCCCGGGCACTGGAGTGGTGCTCGAGGGGCTTAATTGGATTTTTGTAACTCTTCGGATTCTAGAAAGGAAAAATTTCAATTTTTCCACAGACTTGTTGCCAGCACAGATGACACCACCCACGGTCCGTAAGTGGGACGACGACCCATTGGTGGTGGCATGGGTGGTGAGTTAGAATTTTTCCAGAAGGCCAAGTTTCAGTACTTTTTTAACGGTTCATCAGGATGGTCCGTCATTCAATGAACGAGCCATAAATAGGGTTCATAGGTGAGTCCCAGACTTAGAGGAATTATAAAATAAAAAGTTGAGACCCGTGGTCGGAACCCACGGCCTGTTGTTTGGACCACGACCCGTGGGTGGGCCCTGTCATTAAAGTTGAAAAATCTAATCTCTGACCCAAACGATGGCCAACCAGTACGGTCCATATTCTGACCAATGAACCGTAGGTCGTGCCGTCATCGGGTGTCGGCAGTTATAGTCTCAGGGGGTTTTGGGTCTTCTCCTAATTATTCTAGCCTAATAGTAGGTCATTTTACCCTTCACCTAAATCCCTATATATGTACTTTTACTCCCAAATTTTCCCAATTGAAATCATTCTCTCAAATTCCTAAAAGAAGAACAAGTCTTTCTCTCCAAAATATTTCTCACTCTATAAAGCTTGAAGAAGAAGGAGTCAACCTAGAGTTTCAAGTCAAGCCTCCAATTTCACCATTAAAGTCAAGATTTTGGCATTGTGGTATGATAGTTGTCTTCCATGGAGCCCTTTCCTTCATGGGTTTTCTTCCATGTCATGGGTTCTTTTAAATATTGATTTATTTGATTGTTTTATGATCTATCAAGCATGAATTAAGGTACGTACATGATTATATGATGAATTAACATGAACTCTTGTCTAACCCCTATTTTCTAGATTAAGAAGATTGAAAGTGGGTTTTGAATTATGAAAGGTAAATTATGAAATTATGCATGTTCGTATGGAATTGATGAGATATGATGTAGATTGCTTTGAGAGTAAAAACGTATATGTTGTTATTGTAGTTAATTGTTGTGAAAGGGTTGCTCACATAACTATCTCATGCATGAATGTGAAAGGTTTTCTCACATAAAGGATTCTAAGGTTGAAATGTCTTCTCACCTAAAATGAATCAAAGTTAATGAGTTGTTCTAATGAAAACTAGCTTGGATTTGTTACTTGATTTTACCTTTCCATGGATGACATATGACTTAGTTTGTATTGGCAAGATGACATGCCCTTCCATGGATATTAAAGACAAGTTAAGAAAATGGCTATTCTGTGGGATTTACGCTTAGCACCGAGAGGATATTGAGATGGTAGCTCTCCCGTTAGTAGAGGTTGGGTTTCTAGTAGCAATCTCCGTATCCCATACTATGTCCCCCCATAGGATGATTGTCTTAGATAGACATTAGCTAGTTGATCCATATAAGCTAGAAGTTCATGGTTTTACTTGGCAAGTAAGACTCCCCTTTTCGGTGTGGGGTAGACACCAGTTTCCATGTTGTTAACTCACATGGTCTTATATGTCGGTTAAAGGTAAATCTCCCACAATAATGAATTAAGGTTACTTCAAGAAGTATCTCACATATGTTTTAAAATGTCTATTTGCATTGACCATATTTTATGACTTGTCTTCTAGTTCCTTTTATATCATGTTTTATCTTGGCCATTGCATCTCATGAAGATACCCCTTTTTAAGCATGTTTTCAAATGTTTTATGCATGGCTATCATACTTGGTACAAATTTTCACTAACACATACTCTTGCCTACACTTTCCCAAATGTATGGTCCTAACCATACAAATTCGCACTTTCGTGGCTAGGAATCTCATACAGAGGCATTGAAGATTGGTTAGTCCTCATCACCAGAGGATCGAGCTTGATTTCTTTTTGGTCTTTACTTTTTATTTTGAAACTTGATGTACGGGCTACGCCCCGATCAATCTTATGTACTAGATGGCTTTGAGACGATGTTTAGACTTTTGCTTTTCTTTATAAAACATTTATATGTTGAAACTACCTTTTAAAGCTTTTATATTCTATTATCTTGAATGATGAATGCTAAGTGGTTTGTATGGGGTCTTTCAGGGTCTTATACGCCATATTATGCCTAGGGGCTACCTTGGGTCGTGACAATTTTATTAGTGCCTGATGTTGGTGCCCATGCTTTTGCGCCCTAGGCGTCTCTTTAGCAACCTACACTTAAGTTGCCTGGGATTCACTTTATCAGGCTAGGAAAGTTAGCAGCCACTTTAGTGGCCTTGGCTGGCTTAAGCAGACATCACTTTAGTGGCCAAGGCTTTGCTTTAGCGAGCTTTTGTAGCACGAGAAATGTCGGTTAAGTAGCCCTAACATCGCTTAAGTGACTTCACATTTAATTGCCAGGGGCTCTCTTTAGTGAGTCCCTCATTTCTTTCCTAGTCACTTTAGTGACAAGTTTCTACTTTTGTGGCACATGCATCAGTCTTAAAGCTTGACGCAATCACTTCACTCCAAGTTTGTAAACTTGATTACCAGAGCTGTTAGACTTTATATTTGGTGATTCAAAGATTTGTGTGATCGGGGAGCTCGAGGCTATGCGTTGGAGTATTTAGAGAGCATTGGGGAGCGTTGTTTTGATATATTTTTGACATCGAAGGGGTTGCCTAACTCATGTCTTTATCTTCAATGGTATGTTGTGTTGCATGTTGTTGTTTGCTGCATTTGGATCCCCGAATGTGTTCCGTATTTGGACATAAGTTTGGGGAGGTGATTAGGCTTTGTTGACAGAGTCAATTCAAGAATTTTTTGCTCGGGTCCCACATTTCCTATTCTGATTCCAATTTGGGTCTACATCCGTTCGATGTGAATTTTGTGTCTAAACAACCTCTTTAATGTTGTGATTCTATTTTTTATAATGTGGAAGGATTTTTAGATCATTCTAAAGGGAAAAGCTATGGAGTCGTGATTATGAGCGTGCACATTGTGCCTAAAGGTAGGCTATGACTTTCACTTCCTTAGATTGATCTTGATTATGTGAAGGCATGGAAATTTTTGTGAATTAGGGTTTGTACCTAGTTAATCATGTTAAATTACCTAGAATCCATGTTTTAGGTCTATGTTGGGTTTCCGAGATTTAAAATCATTTAGTTGTGATTCATGATCATCCTTATTTTGTGGTGTGTTGTGGTTGTTGTTATTATTGATTTATTTGGGCATGATTTGCCTTAGTCTAGGCTTATACTAGTGATTTCAATAGATATGCATTATTTGGAGCCACTCTACCTTAGTTTTTCTCCAACTTCGTTACGAATGGCTGCGCCTCCCTATAGACGGGTGTAGCAGACTTGGATTTGATAGAATGGCCTTCTATCAATTGCCCCATGTTTTACGGCTCCATGGTTTACAATTGAGATATCGAACTTCACTTATCTACTTGGACTTGAGTTGGTTCAACTCATAGTATTGTACTGATTACCTGGGATTGGACACTGGTCCATGGTGGTTTTGTGATGATGATTTGACATGTGATCCTTCGACAACTATTATTGTAACAAATTCGAGGTCTTGGTATCTCATCTATAATCGTTATCCATGATTCGGGCTCTTTCATCCTCTATGAAGTTGAGAAATATTAGGTAGATCCTATTGATTAGTTTGGAGGCCTATCCGCGATTCGAGGTCCAAAATATGCACTACTTAGATTGGATGAGCTTTTTGATACTTATAGAGGCTATATGCGGTTCGAGGTTGTAACACCCGGAAAATTAATAGGTGAAACTAGAGCCTAGCATTTGAGTCTTAAAATTTTATGCATAATTTGGAGTTGTAAATTAGCCCAAAAATTTGACTAAGTATAAGTTCAACTGAGGGTTCAAAGAAGGTAAATGACCCAAAAATTTGACCAAGTATAAGTTCAAGAGAGGGGTCAAGGAAGGCGAAAGACATCACTTCCCTAACAAGCTCCCTTGAACTTTGCCTTAGTTGTTTTTTTAAGGCAAGTCCACTTGGGCAAGGGGGATTTTTGTAAATATTATTTGTAAGTCCAAATTTTAAATGGGTATATTATATATTAGTTTTAAATAAATATATAAGGTATTTTTAGTCATTAAACACCCAATCAAAACCATTTTCACAAAGACCCAAGACGAAGAAAAGTAAAATTGAAGCTTGGGCTCTAAGAAATCAAGGGTTTTTCATCAAATTCTTCAAGGATTCATCATCAAGGTATGGTAGTTTTCATCTTTGGGTAGATTCCACCCAAAGAGCCCCTTTAAAACTTGATTTCAAAACTTCCAATTTCCTCAAAAGAAAGGGTTTTGTTCGAAATTCATGGGTTCAATTTAAAAGTGATTTCAATGGTTGAATTATGTTGGGTTATGATTGAATTGATGATTTATGGTTGAATTTTGGTGAAATTCCCCCAAGAACCCATGGATCCCCTTTATTGCTAAATTATGATCTTAATTGAATTAATTGATTTTAGAAGCATGTAAATGGGACTTGTATGAATTCATTGGATTGATTGAATTGTGATATTTCCCATATCTAATGTAGAAATTCTAGATATTGGGTTTAATGTGATTCATGATTCTTGATGGGTATATTATGAGAATTTGTACATGAACTTGAGAATTATGTATGTGCTTCAAGATTTATGTTGAGAATGAAGATTCTATTATTATAGTGTAATTACATGATTTTAGTATGATTATACATGTATTCTTGATTAATTTAATATTATAGGGTGAAATTGATATAGTCTAGTGTTACGTCATGAAAGAGGTAAATTGATGGTTTAGATGTGATCTTCTAAGATTGATGAACTTCTTCATAAATTGCCTTAGATTAGATGACCTAAATATAAATTTCTTATAAGTAAAGCTTGTAGACATGAATGAATTAGGTTAGGGATTATATGATGGGTCATGGTTGAGTAGTATTGAGATTGAGTTTACTTGATGCTATATGACTATACTAGGATAAGAATGAAGCATGTGGTTAGTTTACCTTGAGAGTTAGATTTACATGATGACCATGTGAGTTATTGCTTGAGAGTAATGCTTGTAGTATGAATATGACTTCTAAGTCTTAAAGAGTAAAAGTTAAAATGAATGAGCTATGAATGTTGAGGCTTTAAGAAGGAAGCTTTTATACATGTTGAATTGTATATGGTATTATTGTGGAAGGACTTGACCCACATGACCTATAATATGAACACATGAGTTTATGCATGAAATGAATGATTTACTTGAGTTATGATTATATCTATGTCTCATGTAGTGAATGCTAGATGTGATGACTTAATATGATCTTTGAATGCAAGATGTGAGGGGTATGCATGATTATGATATTATGTGCATGCTTTATGAACACCTTGAGAGTGAAGTACCTATGATGATAATGTTGTTGTTGTGTCATTGAAAGGACAATCACGCACACACACCCCATGCATGAAAATGACAATGATGTGACTAAGGTGTTGATTGAGTTATTGAATCATGATATTCCCCTTATCTAATGTAGTAATTCGAGATGTATGGGTTGAGGTTGATTCATGGCCCTAGAAGGACAAAATTATGAGAGTTTGTACATGTTGATAAAAATTGTGTATGAGCTTATGATTTACTTAGAAAGTGAAGATCACATGACTATGGTGTAATTGTGGTATTGATTGGAAAGCTCATTCTCCCCAATATCCTTACACTTTATGATGCATGAATTATTGTAACACTCCGGAAAATGGTAGGTTAAACTAGAGCCTAAACGTAAGGTTAAAAATCATAAAATGACTCCCCAAAGTTTTAGTAAGTCAATTAGGGTTAAAATGAGTTAATTGGAGTCTAGACCAAAGGGCAAGTGCCAAGGCAAAGGGGAAAAGCCAAGGCCAAAGGCCAAGGCTGCCCCTAGCTAGGAGCTACTGCCCCAACCTTCACGAGGGGGACCACGACTCGTGAAGGTGGTCGTGAAGCTCCCTTGGTTTCATGGAAATTGGGACATCTTGGGGGAGCTACTACCTAAGGGACCACAGGCACCACCATGGGCCATGGTCCCCTTGACGAGGCGTAAAGGTGCTCGTGGGAGTGCCTTGGTCGAAGGAGCCTTGAGCTCCAAAAGGCTAGCTACTGCCTCGCACTCCATGAGCAAGGCCATGGGGCGTGGTCCACTTCACGGCTCATGAGAGTGCCTTAGGCAATGGAGACTTGAGCTCCAAAAAGGAGGCTACTGCCTCAACTGCACGGGAAGGACCACGGGTCATGGTCCTCACCACGGCTCATGGAGTGAGTCGTGAAACCTGGATGGGGGTTAATTAATGAAGGTCTTTAGGGTCATTTTCTTTTTAGTCCAAATAAGGTAGGGGTATTTTGGGTTTTTTAGGGGAAGTATGTATATTGTTTTTAAGTCAAAATTCGCAAGACTTGGTCATTAATTCACAACACCCAAATATTTCCCCAAAATCCTCTCATCTCCAATATTTCTCTCTCTAGAGTTCCTCCATTCAAGAACACCAAGAACTTGAAGATTAGGGCTCAAGAATCCATATTCTCAACTCCAATTCATGGTCAAAACTTCAATTAAGGTATGAGAACCTTGATTCATAGAACACTTTTCTCCATAAAGCCCTTCAACTCTAATTTCGAAATTTGGGATATTGTTCAAAAACTAGGGTTTTCATTCTAGCCATGGGTTCTTCTTTAAAATGATTTCATTATGTTATTTGTCTTATATTATGGATGATTTGACGTTTAATGGTGATTTTTATAGTAAAACTCCCTATGAACCCATGAACTACCCCATGACCCCAATTTCATGAATTATGCTGGGTGTATTGATGCAAGATGATTACTATGAATTGTGTCTATGTTAATCTAGTTATTGAATCTTGTTTATTCATGCTTAAAGTAGTATTTCTATGTGTGATTGTGAGACTTGGTTCATGACCCTTGAAGGGGGTAAATTGTAAAGGTTTGTTCATGATTGATGAAAGTGGTATGTGAACTTATGAATCATTTGAAAGGTAAAGATCATATGACTATTGTGTAAATTGAGGTATGTTGAAAGGTCATTCTTCCCTTACCCTTACACTTGATTAGGTATGACTTGTCTAGGATGATGATAATGTTGTTATGTTGATTGAAAGGCTATTTCTCATGAAAACACTATGAACAATAATGTGTAAGGTTTACTCACATGTTAATGATGATTCTAAGGTTGAAAGTTAGTTCTCACCTAAATGAATCTATGAGCTATTTTATGAGTTGTATTGAATGAAGGGTAGATCACTCCTTCACTCATGTAAATACAATTCAAGACTAATTTTGTATAATTTGGTAAATAATGCTTAGTACCGAGTGGATATGGAAAGTGAGGAAAAGGCCCTTCCGTCAATGTAATAGGTCGGGTCATCTAAAGTAAACTCATGAGATGAAAGATCCTCCGCCAATACAATAGGTTGAGTTTCTAGAAGCAATCTCCCTATCCCATAACTATGTGCCAACATAGGACTTAGCTAGTGGATCCACCTAAATGCTAACACATTTAGTTCTACCTTAGGCAAGTAGGGCACCTTTTATGGGTGTGGGGTTACACGACACCTGATTCCATGTAGCTCACATGGTCTATGTCGGTTATGGCTATTCTTCCCTATATGATAAAATAACTTCTTGGTGAATTTTACTTAGTAGGAGTGGGGGTATGGGACTTCACTTTTACATTGCAAAAGTTGACTTAGTAGGATGTTATGTGATGGTTCCTTTATGTTATGATGAGATATGAATGTATGCATGTATGTTGAATGGATAGTAGCTATGAATGACTTTCCTTATGTTCAAGTAATGTACATGACTAGTTCTTTATTGATGTCTATTGTTTATGATGAGGTCTAAAGATGATATATATGACTAAGGTAGCTTCAAGGGAGTACTTAGTATGGTTGGTATTATGGGATGCCAACCATACATTGGCACAAGTGTTTCTTAGGGGTTGATAAGGTATTGATGTTACTATGTTATGAGTATAAATGTGATTATAGCTTATCTTTTACATTGAAAATGCATGTTGGTTTCCAAACTTGATAAATGCATACTTTGTAACCAAAATGTCCTTTTTATCATATTTCAAGGATTTTATGCATGTTTCCATACTTAGTACATATTTGTTCTAACCCCTTCTTCTTCTACATTTTGATAAGTGTAGGTTCCGTCTAGGTGACAAACACTCTCCTTTCTTGAAGAAGACTTGGATTGCTTATCTCCAAGTTGTGGTGAGTCCTCAAGTTCGAGGATGGATTATCCATTTCTTAGTTTCTATTGTACTTCTCATATTGAGACTTTTATTGATGTAAAGGGCTAAGTCCCAAACTTTGTATTCCTATGGTTTAGATGGTAAATGAGACAAAGTCTAGATTCTTATGATTTTTCTTTATGAAAAATGAAGTTTGACTTCTATTGTAAAAGTTTTAATTTTTCCGCATTATTCTTATGGCTTTATGTGTTTGATTATGCCAAGGGCTTGTATGTGACCCCTTTGGGGTCAATTACGTCATGTTACTCTAAGCGGTAACCCCGGGTCGTGACAATTATGTATGACTATGATGATCTTATTGTGTTGAATGAAAGGCTATTCTCATGAACACACTATGAATATGATGTGAAAGGTTTACTCACATATTGATGATTCTAAGGTTGAAATCACATTCTCACCTAATGAATCTATGAGCTATTATAATATCATGTTGGTTTGAGTGCCTAGTGCATTCTTCCATAAACATGAACTTAAGTAAAGACTTAACATGAACTTAAAGGGAATTATGCTTAGCACCGAGATGATATAAAAATGAGATGGAAGCTTCACGCCGGTTAGTCTGGCTTCCCAATGGTTTCCTTCACGCTAGTTAGTCCGGGATCCCAAGACAGTTATCTCATGAAATGGAAACCTTCACGTTAGTTAGTCCGGGTTTCTAGTAGCAATCTCCTTATCCCATAACTATGTGCCCACATAGGTCTTTAGCTAGTGGATCCTCCTAAAAGCTAATATATGAGTTCTACCTTAGGCAAGTAGGACACCTTTTTTTGGTGTGGGGGTAAGACACCGGATTCCATGTAGCTCACATGGTCTCTGTCGGTTAAGGCTATATTTTCCTATATGACAAGAATATGAATTATGACAAGAACATGAGTTATATATGTACTATGGTTCCTCAAGAGGTTCTACTTAGTATGAGTGAGGGTGTGAGACTTCATTCATGCATTGCACAAGTAGGCTTTGAGAGTGTTCATGGTATGTTTCTCTTATGATATGATGATTTATGAGTTGAAGCATGCTTTATATGAATGATGAACATGAACATGAACATGAACATGAACTATACTTATGACTTCTTAAGGAGTTCTACTAAGTGTGAGTGGGGGTATAGGACTTCACTTATGCATTGCACAAGTAGGCTTTGAAGGGGTTATGGTGTGGTTTCCTTATGCTATGAATATATATATATATATATATATATATATATATATATATATATATATAT
>JAJOOH010022080.1:0-14802 GCA_029582605.1 Solanum gracilifrons | reverse complement strand
AAAAGACTTTTAAACGAAAGAATTATCAATGCATGCAAAACACTATTCAAGAATTACTTATTTACTATTCATACTTTGTTAATCGCTCATGGATCCCACAACCCTAGTTGTGGAGTTTAGTTTCCCATAATAGCAAGAACACAATTCATAATATTAGATGAAGAAATCATGAACTTACGTAAAACGAATAATAAATCCCGAATTTCAACTTGAATTGCAAAGCCAAAATCTTCAAAACGAATGTAGAAAATCAATAATAACTAGGGTTGCAACTTAATCTCCAAAGTTACAAAGTAATACTACAATAATAATGTCTAACCCCTAAAAACGAGGTTTACATGCCCTATTTATAGAAAACAAATCCTAAATTAAAAGAGAAACGAATTAAGGAAAGTTTTGTTCAGGTACGCGTCTTCAATCCACGAGACCGACTTACGGACCGTCGATGGATCTACGGTCCATAAGTCCCTTCCGTCAGTCAGGACTTTAGAAAATATTTCAGCTTCCAAAAATCAGCTTCTCTGAAGCAAACGACGGACCAACAGTACGGACCGTAGATCGATCTATGGTCCGTCAATCCCCTCCGTAGCTCCACACTTAGAATCTTCAAAAAATCAGGTACTGGAACCCTCGCAGTATCACTCTACGGATCAACAGTACGGTCCGTAGATCAATCTACGGACCGTCAATAGACGTTGTGGTTCCACACTTGGTCAGATTTCCCTGATTTGTCCGTTATGCCTTGCCTGCTGATCTACGGTCATAACCTACGGACCATGAATGGACCTACGGTCCGTAGATCACCTCCGTGAATGCCTTTCTTCTGCATTTCTTTCAGCTGTCTCTACACTTCCGCACCTGAACGTCTTTCCTGCAAAACATGATAAAAACACATCAAAACCAATATAAAAAAGGCCTTAGACACACACAACTTGTAAGTGAAACGTATTAGAAATACCGTAGACTCACGGTATATCAAAGTCCCCATTTCACAATCATTAGAAATTGAGAATAATGAGAATGCTCATATGGAGAAAGGACTTCCCTGTGAAGACAATTATGGAGAAAAAGAAATGATTGTAAACTTGACCAATAATGTTAAGTTTGTGACTGCTACTGATTTAACACTAGATACATTTATTTTAATCAACTCCTAACAAATGCATGAGATAATCACAAGATTTATGCAATTAGGGTGTGTCTGATTGGAAAAAACATTTAATTATTTTCATGTTTGGTTTGTCAATCTTTGTGGAAAATATTTTTTAAAAGGAAATTAAGTAAGTTAAAACTAAGAAAAACTACTTCTCTAATGGAATTAGGGAAAAAGAAGTTACATAAGTGGCATTCTACACTAATTGCCTAATACCCATCATCCAATTATATTAGTGATATTCTATACTAATTGTCTAATATTCATTCTCCAACACATCTCACAATCAATCTCATAGCCCTCATATCTACTAACCCACTCCCCTACCATCATAACCATCTCCCATCTAGTTTTTCAAAACTATATACTAATATATCTGAGATTATAATTTTTACTTTCCTACAAATATTAGAAAATAAGCTAAAATCCACTTATTTTTAGGAATAAATGGTGGCCAATGATGTTAAGTCTATGGCCACATACAATTTTACACTAAATAAAGGTATTGTTCTCCTTAAAATCTCTTAATGAATGCACTAGATAAATCACAAGAATTATTTTCACCACAAAACACTGAATGATTGCACTGAATAGATCACAAGAATTATACAATTAAAGTGTCAATATTTAGTTTGAGTTCTTTCACATAATCAATACTAATAGCTACATTAATTTGCTTTTTAATATTAACTCTTCACATAATTTGCAGGTGAAAATGACAAGGAAGGAGTCTGCATTACTACAAACTTTGCCCTACCCGAAGTCTCTCCTCCAATGAAAATAGACAGCAAAAGAGAGAGACAAGACTACACTTGAGGATTCACATGGAAAAGAGGATCATCTAATCTCTCATGATAACACTTTTACAAATATGGATAATTTTGATCTTTTCTCACCTAAAGAAGATAGATTCTCAATGTATAAGTCTTTTAGAAAATGAAAAATTTAATGAGTCACAAGAACTTGAAATATCATATTTTATTTTTATATAACTAAAGTCATTTACCATATTACATTGATGAATATTTTGTTTCTAAATGCGTAGGATTAGACGATCCCTTTCTACTATATGGGATAGAAAATGATGACTTTGGAGATGCTTATACTCCCACTATCAAGGAGATGTGATCATCTTACGAAAAGTGTTGGCATCATTGTACTAATGAGACACTATTATATCTTTGTCCTAGTAGTTGTTTGTGTTGAGATATACTATTAATTATGTTGTTGAGTTATAATATTTTATTTCAATTAATCTAAGTAAAGACTATTTTTTTTTTTATTATTATTATTTATTATAATAAAGTCTTTATTTGAATAAATTATTGTGTTAATATGTGTGTTCAATACTTATATAGTAGACAATTTTTGTGTACGGAGTTATCTAACCCATGCACGAAAGATTCAAATTATCGGTTTTCATAAGTTATAAATTAATATTCACAAATAATTATGAAGTAGGAAAAACATCTTGATGATTGTAGAACAATATTAAATATAATTTGATCTAAATTATGCGGGTGGTCATATTCCAACTTCTTGTGCTAGCACATTCCATATATATTAAACGAATCAACAAGAGATGTTTGTTTATGTTCTAAATATTAATAAAAAACTTCTCTACTCCATTACAAGTATTTATACTCTTAATCTTGATATAATTGTTATGATCTTTGTAGTTGATATATTATTTTAATCTATTAAAAGGTGAGACTCAATTATGAGTTAATATATTTCGAATATATTGAATGATGATAAATCAAATTAGTGAAATAATAATTAGTGATAGAACCATGTCTCGGACTTGAGATAGAAGACATCCCTCTATGATTACTTAAAAGTTTTCCAATGAAACCCTACATATGAATTTTATATTTGTCATGTGAAATAAGTGAAGTATAATAATAAATGATTAAGTTAGTCAATAAATTAACTTTCATAAAATTGATTTAATTAATTGGTGTTGGTAATTCTAACATAGAGAGTTAATGTAATGACCCTCTAGGTCATTTTTCCTTTATTGTTTTATTTTTGCCTTTTAGAGATTTTCTATATTGACCACAAATCATTTATGACTTGTTGGGAGTGACAATTTTTCATCTTGTAACACCTCGACTTTCAAAAGGGAAATAAGTTGCAGGGATTTTTCCTACTAGTTCAGGTCTACGTGACCAGTCTATGGTTCATAGAACTTTCTGCGGGTCGTAGACCAGTTTCGTAGGAAGGGAGAATATATTCTTTGAAAAAAAGCAGTGTCTTTGAACTTTTCTATGAGTGAACAAGACGGTTGATACGCTCAAATTACACTTCCCTAAAGAAGTATAAGCAATCGTTATCGAGTAAAGAACCCAACTTGTAGGTTGGGGTCGATCTCACGATGAATATGGTTTAGACATAAACTTAACTCACTATTTTAACTGTTTAGTCAAGTTATTTTTGAGACAAGTAAGTAAACGGGGGGGATGAATTTCTGAAACAAATAACTAATTGTTGTTAAGTAACAAGTGAACAAGAATCGAACTTTGTTGTTATCAATGAGAGAGAAAAATTGTAACGACATGTTCCCGTCGTTATAGAAATGCCAACGGGGCAAAATTTGGGACCGAAAAACTTTTTTGTAGTATTTGGATTTTCCCAACCTAGTCCAGATTTGGACGAAATCAGAGTCTTTTAGGTGTACGGAAATCTGGTAACAATCGGGTGAATTAATTATAATTTTGATTATATGAGTAGTTACATAACTCGTTAAGGAATATGTACGACTTTACGGAATTGAATTCGGGCGAGTAGAACTCCCAGAATCGATCTTAGCGTGAAGGGTATTTTATGAACGTCGTTAGTTAGAGGAGTTTTATAAAATAGGGGTCTTGGATTTATTAAAATAGCTCACTGTTTCGTGCAAACCGCTTTAGCGCTAGGTTTTGTCGCTCTGGAGGGGCCGTTATAGCGGGGTGAGGGCCGCTGTGGCGGGCAAGACGCGACTTAAGGTCGTAAATAAAACCTTAAACGACCTCATTCTGCACTTTTCGATATTTAGAGTTAAGGAACGGACCCCAGGCGACTCATAACAATTTTCCACCATTCTTGAGGCTAAAGGTATGTTTTTCACTCCCCGAATCCATTTTTCGATCCGTAGAACATAATAGACTGGGTAATTATCGATGGGGGAGGGTTTTGATCTAGATTATATGGTGGAAACAACCCTATTTTGGATACTTGGGATCATGGGTATGATCTAGGGTTGTTAGAATTGTTAGTAATTCGAGTAATTAGTGATTGTTTATTGGTTCCCGTGTTAATATAATTTTTTGTAGACCAAGAACAAGCGAAACGAATCCGGAAAGGCAGGGATCAAGTTTCTTAGGGTTTCAAGCTTGTTTCGAGGTAGGTGATGGTTGTGATTCTATTATTGTGTGATGTATGTTTGTTCTTGCTTCATTATGATACTTACATGTATGTGAATGTTGCATTATTGATCACACTTGTTGTAAATGAGATAAATGAATGATGAATGCCATGAATCATGATTTATTTGTGTGAACTTGAGAAGATACTTGTGATTGTGATTATGATTGTGATTGTGGTGTGTTGAATGGATCGGTTGCCACTTTTCGGCATAACTAATTGGGATCGGTTGCCACGTTCTGGCATAAACATTGATTCGGGTACCACGTTCCGGTATGCTAATTGTTTGGGTTTAGGTTCCATGAGAGGACCAATGACTTGTCATAATTGTGTGTATTGTTGAGCATGTGATAATCGATATTGTATATGTTCAATATTTTGTATGTTTATAATATTGTATTGACTTGCTTAGTGGGCTAGTTGCGTGATCCTACCAGTACACTGTGGTTTTGTACTGATACTGCACTTGCTCTTATTTTTGTTGAGTACAGGGCATTTTTCGGTGGCTATTGATAAACCTCGCTTAGAATATCAGTGATCGTTCGAATTCAAGGGTGAGTCAATTCTTTCGGGCTGCCATGAGTTCTCTTTCGTCTATGTCCACCATTTATGAATTAGGCTTTCTAGTTAGTTATTAGTGCATTAGTTTGGGGTTGTATCCCTTCTCGTTTAGACTTGTTGAACTTTAGATGTTTTGGTACATTAACTTTCAGGTTCTAGGTTATTTCTTCCGCATTGTTTAGTTCGTTGCTACACTTTTGTTGGAGTTTATGGGAACTCCCTATTTCTTTCCTTAGTATTTAACTTGCTTTCATATCCTTAAATGCCTTAGTTTTTGCTTTAGTTGCTTGGTTTGGTTTTAGTAGTAGTTCTCCCACTGGAGGATTAGTGTGGGTGCCAATCACGAAGGTCTGGGTCGTGACAAAAACTAGGGTGTATGTGTTCCCCATAAGCTCTTAATGCGATAATCCTAATAATAGTAATCATTTCCTAGTGTATCAATGCAAAGTGGTAAGTTAGGTATCCCTAAGTGATTGGTCCTCCAAATAGGGAATTTCACCCCGCACCTTGGTCCGGCTACGTGTGTATAATTTACAAACCCTTACATTTATCTCAGATTAGACATCACATCAATGTATGGCTTAGTTTTCACCCTCGCACCAATTGGCATTAGACTATTAGATAGTATCACACTAAATCTCTGTGGATAATTATTTTCTTATTAACTACCTCATTGGTCCGGCAAGTAGCAACAAGGCGAGTTCTAACTTTGGCCACCGTTAAAAAGACTTCTAAACGAAAGAACTACTAATACATGCATCAACACTAGTCAAGAATTACTTAGTTATTATTCATACGTTGTTAATTGCTCATGGTTCTCACAACCCTAGTTGTGGATTTAATTACTCATGCTGGAAAGAACACAATTCATATTTTTAGAAGAAGAATTCATGAACTTACGTATTGAGTAGAAGAAACCCATAATCTCCAATTGAAATTCAAAGCAAAAATCTTATAAACCGAAATTAGGAAATCAAATTGCCAAAGTTTGCAAGTTAATTCCCAAGAAAATACCAAGAACTAAAAATATACAATGGTGTCTAACCCCCAAAAATGAGGTTTACATACCCTATTTATAGAAAAACTTGTCCTAAACAAAAAAGAAACGAAATAAGGAAATAAAACTTCTGGACGCGGTTTTGATCGACGAGACTGACCTACGGACCGTGGTCCCTTCCGTAGCTTGATACTTAGAACTTTTCCACAGGGGTTGGAACCTTCAACTTTCAGACACAAACGACGGGTGTGCAGTACGAACCGAAGGTTGACCTACGGTCCATGGGTCCCCTTCCGTGGCTCCACACTTGGAACTTTTCATTAGGTACTGGAACTTCAACTCTCAGTGATCATTGACGGATGTACATAACAGCCCGTGGGTCGACCTACGCTCCATCACTCGCCTCCGTAGTTCCACACTTGGTAAGACTTCCCTGACGATCATTCTACGCCTACCCACGACGGACCGTGACTGGATCTACGGTCCACAAGTCACCTCCTTGGGTGGCTCCTTCTGCAGAATTTCAGCTGTCATCTCTCTCAACCTCGTCCAAGCCTATTTCCTACAAATATAACATAATAAACATTAGTTCTAATACAAAATGGTCCTAGACACATACAACTCTTAAGTGAAGTGTATTAAAAATATTGTAAACTCACGGTATATCAACACCCTCAACTTAAATTCATTGTTTGTCCTCAAGCGACGCACTAAGACTCTAAACGACACTTGTGTAGAAACAGAGATTCAAACTCAAGCAATCACATGGCTTTCTATCCCGACTCCCTTTTCTCATGAAAACTTTTCATTCAGACTCAACCAAGCTAACTCATATGGATCAAAATATGACGCAGATCAACCAACAGACACCACAAAATATGACACAGGTATGGTCATTATGAGTTTTTAGTAATGTTGTTTGGGTAGACTAATGATCCGGCTACATTCATGGACTTAATGAATAGAGTGTTTAGACAATACCTTGATATGTTTGTAGTTTATTGATGACATCTTGATTTACTCACAGAGTGAGGATGCGCATGTCGATCATTTGATGATTGTGTTGCAAGTCCTCAAGGACCAACAACTATTTGCAAAGTTTAGTAAATGTGAGTTTTTCTTGAGATCCGTGGCTTTTCTTAGTCACATTATTTTTTATAAGGGTATTGAAGTAGATCCTAAGAAAATGAAAGTGTATTGTCCTAGACCTCTATCTCCTTCGGATATTCGACGTTTCTTGGATTTGACGGGTTATTATAGAAGGTTTATGGAAGGACTTTCTTCGATTGCCTCTCCATTGACTACGTTTGTCATGCCCCAACTCAACACCGTAAACATGGCCGACACTCTAGAACCATTGTTGGTCCCCAAGCGAACCCTTGGCCTGACTCATTACTCAGCGGAAGACTTATCCAAGTAAAATAGAAACCTCAAAGTGCATAATTAAACTCAACATATCACAGTTATGAATTTCTCAATAGGTATCTGGAAATACTCAATAAAACATAAATATTGTCTCAAGGTTTTTAAAACATCAATAAGGATCAATAAAAGATTGCTCATACTACTATTGTCTATGAAGCCTCTAAATACTATGATAGATGTTAGGACAAGACCCACAACATCTTAACAAAGCTAAAAATGTAAATGTGGAACCCTCCAGAAAGCAAGGAGGCTCACCAAAGATAGATGAAATGCAATGGGATCAACGAAGCACCTGTTGATGACCCTGAACACATGTATCTGCATCATAAAACGCTACAGGTCAAATGACGTCAGTACATTGAATGTACAAATATGAAAGGGGAAAACATAAAGCAATAATTAACAGAACTGACAAGGCTGGAAGAAATACTCACCTCAACTCAACTCAACATGAAAGCAACAATAAGAGATGCAACATTTAAAACGTTATAAAACAGAAGATAAAACTCAATGATGTATAAAAATACAATAATATACTATTTACTCTTAATTGGGAGATTCTCAAACCGACAACCATCACTATGAGCTATGTGATGATACAACGTCTCGCCCACGCTGCCAAAACTGTCATGTACCTTTCCGGGGTATAGAACACCTCAACTAAGTGGATCCACTAAGTTATGCTTAAAAGCAATAAGGAATCATCTAAAATGTATGACTCCTTACCTATATTGGCATACATGGTTTATGAGGATTTTGAGTTGTTTGAACTCATCCCCATATAGGTGCTCAATTTTATTCACAATAATATATAACTCATGCTCATATGTTTAAAAACACAAATCTTTTCTCAATTTGAGATATTTACTCAAAAGATCCTCTTAAAAGACGTAGTGCTCAAAATTCCTCATAAACTCATTTAAAAATCAATGTTTCTCTCATTTTAAATGTAAGAGTATTACATATTTGGGAATACTTAGTTCCTTTATACTTATTTTGAAACATGAAACTTAACTCTCCTCATTCTCATACTGATTTATTCAAGTCTTAAATCAAGTTATATATAATTGTAAAAGACTTCTTAAAATGACTCAAAAGGACTTTCTTGAACTTTCCTCTTAACCTTACCTTGATTTGAAATGTGAATTCAAGATATATGATAAGGATATATAGGATCTCTCAATTATTAATGAAGGCTTATATAGTTAGTATTAATAAGAGAGTGAAACGATTTAGAGGAACACAAACAGGACGAAGAACGGAGAAGAAAAGACCAGGTAACCCTGGCGCAACAATGGCGCGGCGCAGAGGGTGAATTAAGGTTTTGGTCACAAAAAGATTTTTGAGATAGAGGAATATATATCATCTCCATGACGTGGAGAGGGGGTGATCATCTGAAGGAGGAAAATTTAAAACGTATCTGTGACACGGCCTGGCTTAATTATTTGGTAGTTCTTTTCTTCCTCTCCCAAACTCAATTTGATTCATACCCAATTCAATTCCATCGTCCAAATTCACGAAATTTCATAAACCCAACATATATTCAATGAAACCCATACAAAAATCAATCAAGAGACTCAACTCATTCGAAAAAACCGCACTTAATGAACTCAAAGACCTCCATTGATAGCTAAAACTCAAGAACTCAATCAATCAACTTCAAGAACAAATTCATGGGTAAACATTTACATGATTGGCATGAGGGAGAACAAGCTCAACACTATGAAAGCTTACATATCTCGAAAAAAACTAAGTTCTTGGCGATCTTCCCCAAATTTCTTGATGAACTCTTGAAACCTTCTCTTTTCTCCTCTTGAAACTCCTATCTAAAAACCCTAAGCATTTTAGGAATGAATAAAACTGATTTCAATCAGTTTAGACCCCTAATTGGGTAAGAAAAACATTCAGGCCTAATGGGGGTACGGAAAAGACCAAAATATCCTTCCTTAAAATGAATGAAATGCCTTAACTAGAGAGGTTGCACTCAAACGGGCATAACTCCTTCATCCGAGCTTAGAATTTAGTAAACTTGGCGGCGTTGGAAACATACTCAAAGACCTTCGATTTGATACCTCATGGGCCACCTAACTCTTTATGTGCTGAATGTTACAGTCGTTTGAAGTTGATCCAAAGCTAAAAACTTAAGTTTTACTTTTACGAATCTCTAGTTAACTTTTTGAAGTACGAGATGTTACAACATTGACCCAAAAAAAGATTATCTTGTGGTCTGAAGCATATGAAGAGAGTTTTCAAGAGTTGAAAGATAGGCCTATCTCCGCTCCGGTGTTGATTTTACCGAAAGGCTCCGATGGGTTTGTTGTTTATTGTAATGCTTCAAGGATTGGATTAGGGTGTGTTCTTATGCAAAATGGGTAAGTTATGGTTTATGATTCAAGGCAACTTATGAATCACGAAAAGAAATATCCTACCCATGATTTGGAATTGGCGGCGGTTGTTTTTGCCTTAAATATTTGGAGGCATTATTTGTATGGTTTCCACGTTAATGTTTTTACCGGTCACAAAAGTTTGAAATATGTGTTCAAACAAAACAATCTAAATCTTCACCAAAGAAGATGGTTTGAGTTCCTAAAAGGTTACGACATGAGTGTCCTCTATCACCCCTCTAAGGCAAATATAGTAGCAGATGCTCTTAGTCGGCTATCAATGGGTATTGTTGCACATGTTGAGGAAGATAAGAGGGAATTGGTTTATGTTGTTAATAGATTTTCCCAATTGGATGTTCAATTGATTGATTCTAATGAAGGTGGTGTTGTTCATAAGGGTTTTGAATCGTCTTTTGTATTCGATGTGAAAGTCAAATAAAGTCTTGATCCGATCTTGGTTGAGTTGAAGGAAGCGATGCTTAAAAACTCTGTTGAGGCTTTCTCCTAAGGGGGGAAATGGTGTGCTTCGATATCAAGATCGCTTGTGTGTCCCAAATGTTGATGATTTGAGATAACAAATTTAATTGGAACCCCATAGTTCTGAGTATTCCGTTCACCCAGGAGCCACCAAGATGTACCGTGACTTACGCGAGGTCTATCGGTGGAATGGAATGAAGAAGTATATTGCGAAATTTGTGGCCAAGTGTCCTAATTTTCAACAAGTGAAATTTGAGCATCAAAAGTTTGGAGGTTTGTCCCAAGATATTAGCATTCCTACTTAGAAGTGGGAAGATTTGAATATGGGATTTATTGTTGGTTTACCCCACACCCAGTTTCAACATGAATCGATTTGGGTTATTGTGGATCGTATGAGGAAGTCCGCTCATTTCATTCCCATCAAGGTTTCTTATTTGGCAGAAGATTATGCTAAGTTGTATTTAAGGAAAATGGTTAGGCTGCATGGAGTGCCCCTATCCATTATCTCCGATCGTGGTACCCAATTTAATTCTCAATTCCAAATGTCTTTCCAAAAGGGTCTTGATACTTATGCCAAACTTAGTATGACCTTTCATCCTCGAATCGATGGACAAGCGGAGCGTACTATCCAAGGGTAATTGGGATGATGACTTGCCTTTAATTGAGTTTGTATATAATAATAGCTATCATTCAAGTATTGGTATAGCTCCATTTGAAGCTCTTTATGGTAGGGAGGTGTAGATCTCCTATACGTTGGTTTGAAGTTGGTGAGGCTGCATTGATTGGTCCCTGTAACACCTCGAACTAAATTTCTCGATTTTTCTAGTTTTATAAATTTAATTTTTAGAATACTTTTTATCTATACATTGCAAAATTTTGTCAAATGTCAACACCACAAAATACAAATTTTTCATGTTTCAGAATTAAAATTAAAGTGTCACATTTAATCAACATAAATTTTCTCAATTTTTTTTTTCAATTTTTAATTTTTAATATATTTTAAATATGTATTTTCAAAAATGATGCCAAATTTCATCACTACAAAAAAATTAGGTTTAAAAGATTATCTATTTTAAAACTTAATAATTACTTAAATATGTATTTAAAATTAATGTGCAAACAAAATTTGAAGATCCAGCAAAATAATTTCAATTTTTTTTATTTCCTCAAATTAAAATTTAGGAATAAGGCACAAGTATCACCTTATTATTCATCTGTCATGATTGGTCCTCATAATCTTTTAGAGTTTGCATCAATACATCCAGTGATTTCACATCAGTATAAATAAAAATAATAGTATCATCAGCATAAGCTAGATGATTGATGTTGTCACTCCACTTAGGTAATTCATAACTCTTATAAACTTCATTTCTGAACAATGAAATAAGAGCTCTTGTTGGGACTTCAGCAGTTAAAATGAACAAGGAAGGAGATAAAGGGTCTCATTGCTTCACTCCCTTGAAGAATGAAAGAAACCATGAGCTTGACCATTTATAAGAATGGACTTTCAATTGTTAGCAACCAACCTTCAAATCTTATCTACTCCAGCAGCATCAAAACTCATCTTCTCCAAAACTTTTATATAAAATTCTAGTTCACTCTATCATAAGCCTTAGCCATGTCCAACTTGATCACCACATTAGCTAGATTACCGCATTTTTGGATATCTGTAATAATTTTCTGAGCTAGTAGAACATTCTCAGTGATGCTTCTCCCCTTTACAAACCTTGATTGATTTTGTGAAAGAAAAGACGAAAGAAGAATACCAAGTATATCATTCAACACCCTGGAAATAACTTTGTTGGGAAAATTGTGCAGGCTAATTCGTCTTATGTCTAAGAAAGATTGAATAACTTCCCTCTTTGGAAAAAAACACCAAATTGGAATGTGTGATGGATTTAGGAAGAGTGCTGCTCTCAAAGAAAGCACCTACCACCTCAACCACATCATCTCTAACAATATGCCAACATTTTTTTTTATAGAAATGACCAGTAAGCCCATCAGGTCCACTTGCACTATCCTCATTTAAATCAAGCACCACCCTCTTGATTTCCTCCTTAGTATGCATTGCATTGAGACTACTGTTATTTTCCTCAGAAATGACTGTATGGATATGTTGCAGTAATGACACTCCTTCCCCATTTTAATCCCTTGTAAATTGACTCTAATAAAATTCTTGAGCAGTTGCCGCAACCTTCTCGAAGCCCTCCACCCATGAACCTTCCATATTTTGAATCTTGTTAAGAGTCAACCCCTTTTTCCTACCTTTAACTAAGTTATGGAAGAACTTAGTATTCTTCTCCCCTTCGGTAAATCATTGGATTCCTGATTTTTGTCTCAAAACTCCTCTTCATAGTGAATATATTTCTTCAACTCTGTTTGAGCATGATGAAGAATCATTTTGTTATTAGCTAAAGCATCTTCAACAAATATCTTCCTTCACCCTAACTATCTCATCTATGATAGACAATTGCTTGAAAATATTCCCAAATATAGCTTTACTCCAATTGGACAAAGCTAATTTTGTTTTTTTTCAACAAACACATCCTCCTCTTCTGAAGATACCCAACTCTCATTGACCACATGCAAAAAATCATCCCTTTCTAACCAAAATTTAAGAAACCTGAATGATTTTCTTACATTACTAGTTTGTTGACCACATGTGAGTAGTAAAGGAGCATGATCATAACCTATTCTTGCCAAATGCTTAGATTCCACCATACCAAACTTTCCAAGAAAATATTGATTCACGAAGTATCTATCAAGTCTTTTGAAAATACATTTAGTATCAATCCTACCATCCCACCAAGTGAATGGACTTCATTTGAAGTTGATATCCACCAATTCACATGAATTCACACACAAAGAAAACTCCTCATATTCCAATTTTCTTCCTCACTTAGAATGACATTAAATTCACCCCAATCAACCAGGGTGAATCATTGATATGACTACTAATCAAGTAGATATCATTCCACAGATTAAATCTCTTCGTTGCATCACACTCTGCATAAATAATTGAAACCACAAGTAGTTGCCCTGTTTCTAGAAATTATAGTCTCAAAGACAACATTTGTTTTGAATCAGCTAAAATCTCCACCTGAACATGTTTTTGGATAAAGACTCAAATTTTACCATTGCAATTATAATTAGCATACTACATGCCTAACCTCCCTTTGTACCTTTGGATTGTATTAACACTTTGAAATGGCTTCATCAAAGCTATTAAAGAGAACTTTTGATGTCTATGCAGCATTTAAGTTCTATGGAATGAATTTTGAATTCTAACAGACCTCACATTCCAGAATAATGTCTTCATTATCATTTAGAACATTTTTTAACACCCCTCCTAGGATTGTTTCTTGTAGGAAAAGCTTCACCTGTAATCTTTCCTTTATTTTTTGATGTTGTTGGTGGAGATAATCAGAATACCTTTTTCTGCTATCAGCATATTACTACTTTTACCTTTATCTTTTATCACTTTGACTTCTATGTAACTCATATGTATTTTCTCCTTTATTTGTCCCTGATGGACAACCAATTCATGTAGGGTTTGAATATGCTGTAATTTTGGGCCAGCAGCAATTATCAATTGATGATTGGAATCCTTCTCTATATCCTTTAATAGCAACTGCTCTGTATGTTTTTATGGATACCATACAATATTTGGGTCCATTATCTGCATTGGACTATGATAAGTGGCATATTCCAATACATTTTGTGTATCTAGATTCTCGTTCTTTCCATATTTCCTGTCAATCAATGTTATTTGTGATGTGTCCCCCCTTGTCCATGACTTCATTCGTGGTATCCATTATTTGTTCCTCTTTGTCTTCTACTGAAGTGTTGCTTACATGAGCTTCTTCCTTTACTTCTCCTACCACCTGCTTTTTCCATCTTCAGTTATTTCACCTTCTTTAACATTACCTTGTTTACTATCTCTCATAAACATATGCCTTGCAATGATATGAACATTATGTTGTGCTACCTCAATGTTTGGTACGTTGATGTGAGAGTTTATTTTTCCTTGTGATGAGCTATCTACTTCTAAGTTGACCCCTACTACCAGCCTTCCTCTTTGTTCCTTACTGTGTATGGATTTTTCGACCATGTTGGCTGCTTCATCATGCTCCTTTTGATTAAGCACATCAAAAGGGATATTGGTACTGATGTTATCATGTCTTTCTATAGCCTTCTCTCCCAAGATTTCTCATGTCTTCTTTGTAAAATTCCTTGATGTGGGCTTTCATTTACCGATCACTACTCATTTATAAAATTTTATTTTGTCAAGCTGATAACGTTCAAATATACCTCTTGAAAAGAAATATAAACGATCGTATGCAATATATTTACCCAACTATGAGTCGGGGTCGATCCCACAGAGAATATGGAAGAATATT
>JAJOOH010022079.1:0-15013 GCA_029582605.1 Solanum gracilifrons | reverse complement strand
TGCCGATGCGACTGGCAAAGCAAAATCATATGACAGTGTCAATAGGTTCAACAAGATCCAATACATTTAAAAAGCAATGATGAAGTATCAAATTTTGTTGGACATATTTGAAGAAGAAGACAAGAGGAAAATACTTCAGATTACTTTAGATGGGCAATCTATCATTTTAAATTCACACATTTGTAAAAGTAAGTTTGAGGTTGATAACTCAACTTTCTTCTTGGATTTTATATTTGTGCATTATTTAAGCATTCTCATTTGTAATATCATCATAGAGTATATTATGAATTCTGTGATGATCATAGAATATCTAGTTCTCTCTAACTCTTATTTTCTTCATGCTTGTTAATTAGTAGAGGTATGTTACCTCATAGGATTGACAAGGTAAGGCCTAGCCCCCCTTGCTTGTACCTATTTCTGTTGAGGATTTTTGTTCTAATAAAAAACTGCTAGACGCTCTGTCTAGTGGTATAAATTTAAAAAAAAAAAAATGAATTTTGAAGAAAATGATGGTTGCATTACTTATAAGTTTAGGTTTACCACATGACTTGTGTGGAGGAACTATCCTTACTGTAAAAGGGAACAACAAAATGTTTTGTCTTTTTAGATTGAAAGCAATTTTGTTTGTTTAGGACACAATCTATTTCATATGAGAAATGGAAAGGAAGGAAGTCCAACTTGAAATACTTAAAATGTGGGGTTGTCTAGCCAAAGTCTAAGTTCCTATTCCTAAAAGGATTAAAATAGGACCTATGATTGTGGGCTGTAAAATTAGACTTGAGTAGTCTAGTGAAGGGTCTAAAAGACCTTGGAAAGGAAAAAAGAAAATGTACTTAATAAAGAGATTCATAGGCGTAGTAAATGTCAAAGGACATATAATTCCTTCGAATATTATTTTGTAACATTTCTTGTGTCTTCTGTAGACTCATCCTTCTGGAAAGATGGTGTCAATAGTGAGATTGATGCAATCTTGAGCAACCATATTGGAAGTTAATTGATCTTTTTCTAGGAAATAAATCTTTGGGTTCAAAGTGAATCTTCAGAAAGAAAATGAAAGTCGACGAAACTGTTGATAAATATAAAGCAAGACTTTTTGTCAAAGGCTTTAGACAAAAACAAGGTCTTGATTTTGTCGATATATACTCGTCAGTAACTAGAATTACATCATTTCAGATGTTAATTGCATTAGTTGCGGTATATGAACTCCAAATTCATTAAATGAATGTGAAAACAATTTTCATAAATAGAGAATTGGAAGAAGAAATTTACATGGAACAACCCGAAAGTTTTGTGGTTCTTGGTAAAGAAAGGGAAGTGTGCGAACTTGTTAAGTCACTTTATGGACTAAAACAAGCACCCAAACAATGACATAAGAAATTTGACTAAACTATGTTGGTAAAGTGATAAATGTGTTTACATTAAAATCACAAGGTCATTTTTTGTTTGTATATTGGTGATATGTTGATCATTTGTAGAGACACTAATGACATAAATGCTACTACACATATGCTAGAAAGAAACTTTGATATAAAATATCGTGAAGTTGTTGATGTGATCTTAGGTATAAGAATCCTTAGAACTTCAAGATGTTTAGCATTGTCACGGTCTTATTACATTGAAAAAGTACTTGACTAGTTCAAATATTTAGATTTTAATATTGTCAAGACTCCAATAATGTGAGCTTTGCACTTCAAAAGAATAAAGGTGAAAGTGACTTTCAATTGGATTATGCTAGAGTATTAGAAAGTATGATGTACATCATAAAGTGTACGTGATCAGCTATAGCATGTGCTATTAATAAACTGAGTCGGTTCACAAATAATTCCAATCAAACTCATTGGATGACAATGAAAAAGAGGTTTGGGGTATTTAAAACATACTCAAAACTATGTCTTGCATTATAACAAATATCCTACAGTATTGAAAGGATATAGTGATGCAAATTGGATCACCGAAATCAAATGAAGTAAAATCCATGAGTGAATATGTATTTACTCTTGGTGAAGGAGTTGTCTCTTGGAAATCTTCCAAAAAAACATGTATTGCTAGCTCTACAATGATCTCTGAGCTAGGTGTTCTAGATACGGCTGGTGAATAAGTTGAAAGACTCCGAAATTTCTTGATAGATTTTCTTTTTTGGCCCAAACCTTTGGCATCAGTATGCATACACTTTGATAGTCAAGATACAATAGGTAAAGCATAGAGCATGGTGTATAACGGAAAGTCTCGATATATAAAACATATACATAATACCGTTAGAAAATTACTCTCTAGTGAAATTATCACAATTGACTATGTAAAGTCAAAGGATAATGTGTCGGATCCACTTACAAAAAGGCCTAACTAGAGAGAAAGTTAAAAGATCATCTAAGGAAATAGATTTACGGCTTAGGACAAGTCATCATGGCGGTAACTCTACCTTGCAAACTGGAGATCCCAAGAGCTAGGTTCAAAGAGAAAAGCAAAGTTGTGACTGACGGTTCGGCATTGTCAACCAACTCAATCCATTCTCATGATGACGACAATGCTCAGGAACAATGATACACCATTAAGGCTTGTTAATGAGTTAATAAAGCTTAATATTTTTAATGATTTGCTAAGTTTTGCATAGTTGACCAAATAGTGTATATACGCGATAACACGGTTAGAAATCACCTATGAGAGTGTGAAGTGTAAGCCGCTTCAAAGAGAATTATTGTTAAAAGCCTATTCTCTATACACTCATGAAACGAGGAGGTGTTCATGGTTAAAACGAACACAACCGTAAGAACCATAAGCGGTAAAGGGTTAATTGTGTGACATATGGTTGTCTAGGTATACACCAAAGCTCGACGGTTCAAAGATATCACATCTACCGATTGACCGAGTATATCCGACATATGTTCACTACGAAAAGTCCAAGGGGAAACCTATTTATCCAGATGCAACTAATTCTTGCTTGTAAAGTACACATACTTGTCCGTTTCTTTGTCTTGGAGTCATTCCCCATTCACGCGGGGGATTGTTGGGTTTTAAAAGGTGTGAATGGAAAATGAAGAGTTGCGACTTTTATGAAGAGTTGTGACTTTTATGAAAAGTTGATGTCACACCCTTTTCGCGCGCGGGATAGGGTTTTTCCAATTTAAGTGACAGTATTGATGAGGGATTATTTTATTTTTCAGAGTCGCCACTTGGAATTGAGTTATGGTGTTCCAAGTCACCTTTCTTTTTAATCCCTATCCAAAAGGAAATGACTCTTTGTTTTTGGTCTGCGAACTAGAAATTCGGGTAAGGAATTCTGTTGACCGAGGTGAAGGTATTAGGCATCCCTCGAGTCTCATGGTTTTAGCATGGTCGCTTTTATTGACTTATACTTACTTTTAAATATTTTTGGATATATTTTTATAGGCTACAGTTTCGCTTGCATTTTTATGTTGAATTTTATTAGTCTTAAACCGGATGCATAACTGCATTCTCGTTTTTGACATTTTAGAGACATAATTGGCTTCCCCTCTCGAGTGCATTACACCTAATAATTTCAATTTACACCTCTTGGTTTTGAATTAATAAATATTAATTATTTAAAAAATTTGGTCAAGGTGCGTCACCGTGTCCTTGAATTTCTTTTAAGTGTTTCAAAGAAAGATGTGTGACCACATTCTTAATTGAAACCATTATTAACGTATCTAAATTTGCCTACAAAAATTAGTTCATCAATTTTTAAGTGTGAATTAAATTGTGCTGAACTATCACAAGTCACAATAATACAAATAATAATAGTAATAATAATAATATTATTATTTCATCATAAACATGCACATAATAGTTATTACCCACGGTTGAAATGTTCTTATTATTTTTTTATTTTATATATATGTTTTTTAAAATAAACAAAGCTAAGTTAGCACTCAAAAGATAAAAGCAACAATACCCATATTATTGCACAAAATAACTTATCACTTATTTGAACACAAGCCAACAGAGAATTCATCAATATTAATAGGAAAAACTACAGAAAATAGTTTCGATAATGATGCAAGAAATAATCACACATTATACGATTTTATTTCTAGATTTAATGATATAAAAGGTTTAAACAGATTTCAATATTATAATGCTAAAATTAAACATACATAAAGTTTGGCAACTAATAACACTGGAATCACGTCTTATATAATTATAAAAATCAAATCATACAATAAAAATTATATGTTACCTCTTGTGGAAAATATTTCATGAGAAGAAATGACTACAATTAGGAACTATGAACTTGAAACTGTGAAAGTAAACCTCGAACTCAACCTTTGATTTTTCATTTTTTTTTTTTTCTTCAGTTGTTTGTGTGTTGCGTTTCTCTCTTTTTTTTTGGTATGTTGTTGATTGTGTAGTGTGGGGTTGGAAGGAATTAAAAAATGTTTTGATGTTTTGATTTTTTTTTCTAGACGTTCGAGTGTCTTTTGGTATGAATGTGTAGTGTATTCTTTCTTGGGAGTTTGGGGGAATGTTGTATATGGTTGATGTTGTTGTGTATTTGGTATATAGGCGTAGTGGTGAGTGGAGTGTAGTTTAGGATAGTTTTTTTTTGTTTTTCTGCAGATTGGTTTCTTCTTCTTTTTCATGCGTGTGTGTTGTGTGTATTAAATGTGTTTCCGTAGTGGTGATGTGAGAGAGTTGGGTAGTATAGGGGTGGTGAATGGAGTTGGACATGGGAAGTGGGTTAGTGGGGGTAATGTGTAGGTATATATAAATATAAAATATAATAATTAAAAATATTAACTAATTATTTTAAATTAATATAAATATAAGAAAAGTTAAATAGCTAATTAAAATATATAATTAAGAAACACTAGTTTATTTATTAAAGCTAAATTTAAAAAAAAAAATATTTTTGAACATTTTCTTCTCTTTTGAATAAATTGAAAACAAAACTTAACTTAAAACATGACTCTATTTTTGTGGTTTTCAAATATTTTTACAATAAACTTACTAAAATACGATAAAACCAAAATATTTAATTTAAATATAAAATGTCACGCCCCGAGCCTACACCATGGGCGTGGCCGGCACTCAAGAACCATTACTAGCCCCAAGCGAACCCTTGGCCTAACTTACTTACTCAACGAAAGACTTAACTTAACAAGATAATCTCAAAACATAACTTTAAAGAGATATAAACTTAGCCAAAACAGGAACTGAAGTCTGTAAACAACATATGAATGATAACTGAACTACTAACTGACTGAATGTCTATGAAACCTCTAAAAACAACTGAGATGGATGTTGGGACATGCCCCACAACATCCTAATGAACTGATTAAATAACTGAAAGCAATAAAAGGAGTCCTCCGGAATGCATGGAGGCTCACCAACTGACTCTGGAGTGCTCACTGGATCAGCGATGCGCTGGATGCCGATCCTAGTTACTTGTGTCTGCATAATAATAAGATGCAGGTCAACTGACATCAGTACATTGAATGTACGAGTATGTGAGTTGGAATGTAAATACAACATAGGCTTGAAAGAAATCTGAAGAACTTACCTGGCTCAACTCAACATAACTAAACTCATTTCAATATAAAGCAGTTTAAAACAAGTGCAATATAAAGAAAAATTGTTTAAAAACATAATGTCAACTCTGTGTGTATGCAAGGATACAACAAAACTCTGAAATGTATGTGAAAATACAATAAATTGTGTATATAAGAATACAATTACTGTTGTGTTGTGGGAGTTTCTTTAACCGACAACCATCACATAAGAGCTATTGTGATGATACATCGTTTTGCCTCACACTGCCAGGGCCGTCCTATACCTTGTCGAGGGTATAGAACCTGAACTACTAAGTGGATCCACTAGTCTATGCTAAAAAGCACTAAAGGAATCATCTAAAAAGTATGACCATTTTCTACCCATGGTGGCTACATGGTTTATGGGGGCTGTGAGTTGTCTGAACTCTCCCCATATCGGTGCTCAATACTATTCCCAAAAATAATATAATATTAGCTCTTATGTGTTAAAAATATACTTCTTCTGTGATTTGGGATTAGTGCTCAAAAACTTAGCTCAAAGGTTATCTTGGAAATCAAAGTTTCCTCTCTTGCTTCATTTAGAAAGCGATTACTCTTTTCTGAAATCAAGCCCGAAGGCTCTTTGGAAATCGAGGTTTCCTTTCTTGTTTAAATGTGAAAATATTTTAAACCCTTTGGGAATACATAGTCCCCATATACTTTTGAAGAAATGAACTTCAAGCTTTACTCTTTACTGAACTCAAAACTTAAGTCTTAAAACAAAGTTAAAACGTTCTCAATAGACTTTTGGAAAACTTTAAGAACTTCTCTAGACTTTGATCTTAACTGCTCTTGACTTGACTCTTAACTGGTCCTTGAATTGAATTATGGATTCAAGGATTTTGATTTGTGATAGGAAGGATCACATGATATTTAGGAATGATCTTAAATAGCTAAACATGAGAAAAGTCACGAAATCACCGCCTTGGAACAAGTCTGTGATGCGGAGCTGTTTTAAATAATTACTCACGAAATTAAATTTTGAGATAGAGGAGTCCGCGTCTTAACCGCGACGCGGAGAAACTTTTTGGTCACTGGGGCAGCAAGTCCATGACGCGGACTTGCGTGCCAGATCATACTCAACTTTTTCCTTCTCCGTTTTACAGCCCCAACTCGCCTAAATTCGAATATTTTTCCCAATAACTCTTTAGATTCAAATACCTAGCATATGTACCTAAGAACCTAACTCAAAACAACTCTATAATTCGACTCAAAGATCTCAGAAACTCCTCAATTCATCCCAATTCAAGAACAACATTCAAATTCAAGAATACATGTCAAGAACATCAACTTTCAAACTCTTTTAGGACGAATTTCACAGAACTAAACATGTTTGGCGCGTGGGTGAATGAACCCAACACTATGAAAGACTCACATACCTTGTAAGATTAATTCCTTGGCGAAATCCACCATCAAATCGCATGATCTTAGCGAAATCCCAGCTTTTCTTCTCTTTCTCCTCTTTTCTCTTTTCTCCAAGCCCTAGCGTGAATTTCCAATTTACTAAACTGATCTCATTCTGATTTGACCCCTTAATTAATTCACTAAAACGAACTAAATTAATTGGGTAAGGAAAAGACTAATCTACCCTTCAAAAAATTCGGATTAGACTTTCCTTAATCGCACAACCCAACTTCCAAAGGGCATAACTCATTCATACAAACTCGGAATCGCGCAAACTCGACGGCGTTGGAAATATCATTCCAAGAGCTTTCCAACCATATCTGGAAGTACACCTAATTCACCCTGATCTAGGAGTTATGGCCGTTTGAAGTTGACCAAAACTCAACTTTTTCCTAACTTAAACAATTTTTCAGATTTTTCATTATTTCCTAAAAAGGACTATTTCCGGTTCTAAGCTTCTTCCTAGCTATTTCAAATTGTGAGATGTCACATAAAAAGAAATATTTAACCAATAAAATGATGTAAAATTTTAAATTCGGTCAAAAATTACGTGTCTACAGTTGCGACTTCAATAAGGCTCCATTTCTCTAGATGTTGCTTTATTACTTTCTCCTCTTCAAATAAGGTTGTCTGATGATTCACGTTTCTCATTTGTGCTTGTATATTTTTCTAGTACACAAATACAGTCTTTTCTTATACATAAATATAATTGGTTGTATCAATATGTATCAATCAAACAAAAAAGATATGGTTTGATAATAAATGTACTATGATACACATATACAATTTTTCATGATACGTAAATTATATATACAATTGATTGCATCAATTTAAAAAGAAGAGAAGATTCAAAAGTGAACTGATACATGTTTTTAGTCTAATGATGCAAACATTGAACAACAATCAAGACAAATTTGAGTTTACTTTGTCACCTTTAGTTTCTTATTTTCTTCATCTCTCTTTTGCGAGTATCTTTTTTAGATTAAGAATTTTAAAACTGATGAATGCATTGCCATTATCGTCAGCACCAAAAATTCTGTAGGTAGTATAAAACAACTAACAAAGATATCTCCAATTTTAATGGTTCTAATGATTTACAGAAATAAAATCATCTTTCTTATTTCCGTATTAATTTATTTGTTTTTTTTTATTTGTTAAAATTTTAATATATTTATTTTTGTTGAGTTCTGGACAATTTGTATATTTTCTTTAGTCATTAATTTGAACATTTAAAAAAAAAACAAGGTACACATATTCAGAAAATACATAAAAATTGAATACTATACTATAAACAAATAATATTAAGTTTCTTGACATTAGCATTGACCACGTCATGTTAAAGATGTGTGTCTGATGTGGAACTATTTTGATAAACATAATGAGATAGATAATTCATTTAAATTATTGTTGAATTGCTTGAATATGTATATATTATTAAAAATCTCTATATTATGTGCAACACTTCAAACAAAGAGCAGCCCATGAGGTGATTAATTTATTTTTATAACTAATTTTATCGATGTTAGTATATTTTTTTTTCCAGTTGATTTTAAAAGAGCAGACCATGAGGCGTCTGATTGAGTTTGTGTGTAAAATTTGCATTATCCCTATAATTAAATATATATTTTAGTATGATAGTTACTAATTTACGATGATGTTATTAGTGAATAAGATTTAAACTCTATTAATTAAAGAGGCACAGATGATGAGACCTCTCAATTTATGATTATAGATATATTATAGTGCATGTAATTTGAATATAATTATATTATTTTTATTTAGTTTGGATCTGTCATCGAAGTTCTTTTGAAAACATTTTTTTTACATCCACAAGATAAAAGTAACATCTGTATACAATATACAATATACTTTTTCTTCAGACTCTACATATAAAATTATATTGGATATATTATTATTGTTGACTCTAATGCCCCAAATCACTAACATGTTTAAAAAAGTTTTTTGGACAACATAAAAGGAACATACCGTATTATGAATTGTAAGTTTAGTCCTAGATACAAAAATACAAAATTATGAATTAGCTATTTCGTTGAAGAATTATTTATTTATGAAAGTGAGTTCGGCAAAAAACTTCGTTTTCGATATTGACCTGTCATATAAAAGCAAAACTTACAAATGTCCCCAAAAAGAGAAAAATAAAATTAAATTAAAACCATAAACCTTTTAAAAGTCGAAATATTGAAATTTGCAAATAGCTTGGGGTAGAATAAAACATTATATTATCAGAGAAATTGTCCAATGAAAGAACCAACAAATTGTACGCGAAGTTTCATAAATTCAAAGTGAGAAATTTCAAATTTCAATTTTGTTTAAATTTCAATTGTCAATATAAGCCAAGACCATTGACCAATTGATTAACCCAACTTGTCATCTTTATAGGGGTCCAACAATTTTAAATATCCTCTTTTTACAACAATTTTGTGTTTGAATTGTTTTAGAAAAAATAATCATTTGAAAGAACAGTGTGAAAAATAGTTAAACACCTGTACATCCTTGCTGTAAATAATCTTTTATAAAATTTAAAGGTTGAATTCGAAAGTTTCAAAATGAAATATGCTACTTGCTTTAATAGCTAAAGATGTTCAAATATTGAGAAATCTCAAAAATTATAATTTATTTATATTAATAATGTATATCACTTAAATATGAGGATATAATTAACTATCTTATCCTTTCTTAAAAATTAGAATCATGAAGTTAAATCTGGTGCACATATGAATATTTTTTCAAGATAACGTTTTCCCACTAGACCTTTTGAAAAAACAATGTATTTGAAAAAACAATGTACAATAGTATCGTAGACAAATTCATTTTTCACGATCTAGCTATCCGTTATAGCCTCCAAGCATAAAAGTCCCTTGTGAACCACTTCAAGAATTTATCAATTGTAGTCAATATCTAATTATGAAGAGTAATTCTGATAACTTAGAGAAAAAAAAGATGTTTATCTATTTTAGAGATGGTGTATTTTTTATTGTTATTATTTTATATTTATTCGTATCTCTCAGTCTTACGAGGAGAAACATACGTATTGCATAAAATTTTATGAAAAAAATCTAAGTTTTTTGAACGTGAAATTTAAAAATAGAACAATTTCTTTTTTTATGTATCCTCGAATTAATGCAACCTAAAATACTATGTTCCAAATTTCGTAATTAACATATGTGGGACTCAAGTCCCCTACCTTGCAATAGGATCATAACAAAATCACCACCATCTGCGTCTATCGCTCTCAATGGTTGCGATAGATCATTTCTGCCCCGGGCCAACACTGCAATTAATATTGACGTCAACATCAAAGGCACGATGGGCATAAAAAGTGGCGGATGATTTGATATAATTAAACTATACAATTCAGAGATAATTACACCTCAAAAGCTGTTAGGATCAAGATAAGCAGGTGTAATGCGGAAGCTAGCAAAGCGAACCTCGAAAGACCACGAGTAAGAAGACAAACGAGAAATATACCAAAAAGACACAAAGATTTAACGTGGTTCGGTCAATCGACCTACGTCCACAAAGGAGATGAGCAATCCACTATAAATATGAGAGTACAAAATATAGAGAGAAACAACCTCAACCAATTCACTCGGAATACATGGGAGGTTCACACAAGTGATAACGTATCAAGCTTATGACCCACAAATTCTCCCCCTAACCAAAACTCTCAAAGCCCTTAAGACTACATTGTGAATGCTGATTAAGTTAGAAGGAACAAGTCTTTATTTATAGAGTCCTAAACCTTTTCCTACAAGAAAAGGACTAGCCAATCCAAAACCTTTTCCTAAAAGGAAAACCTATTTATGGTAAGAAATTCAGGGCAATTAAAACCCAACAAGCTGAGGGCAATTAAAAAGTGGCGGATGATTTGATATAATTAAACTATACAATTCAGAGATAATTACACCTCAAAAGCTAGCTATTGAAATGGAAGAACTGGAGATTATGTATACTCTATTAAACCAATGTGGAAATCAATCCCCAATGTCTCCTACCATGCAAGTTGCAATATGATCATAACATTAAGAAATAACTCATATAGGGTTGAATATAGATGGCTAAAAATTGTTTTTTTTGCAAGTTATTAATTAAGGTCAAACAAATGTGAAAGGCTATTGGTGGTCTTGATCTGATTTGACAATTCTTCTTTTTTGGTCTTATTTCTTGTTCATTACAATTTACAACCAAGTGTAAGACTTTCACACGTATGTTGATTATTATAGAAAGTTCAACTAAACAATATATTAGCTCTCCCTCACACATTATAAATAGAATGGGGTTTGCAATTTCATTTCCATAACACAAACTTAATAAAATCTCATCCAATATGAAGATTTCTTGGTTTTCCTTTATTTTTATACTTCTTGTTCTCTCATCAGCTTCATGGTCAGCATTAGCTGATAATCATGAAGAATTCATTCAATGTCTATCTCATAGTAACCAAACATCCTCCAATATTTACACACCAAATAACTCTTCTTTTCCATCAATCCTTCAATTCTCCATACAAAATTTAAGGTTCAATACAACTGAAACTCCTAAACCTCTTGTGATTGTCACTCCAGTGAGTGAATCTGAGGTTCAAAGAGTCATTCTTTGTGCTAAGAAAACTGGGATGCACGTTAGGGTTCGTGGTGCAGGACATGATTATGAAGGTCTTTCTTATGTCTCCGAGGTTCCATTTGTTATAGTTGACCTTATCAACCTTAGAACAATCAATGTTGATGTCAATGATAAGAGTGCATGGGTTGAAGCTGGATCAACTATTGGTGAACTCTATTATAGAATCGCGGAGAAAAGCAAAACCCTAGGGTTTCCAGCTGGTGTTTGTCCAACGGTTGGTGTTGGTGGACATTTTAGTGGAGGTGGTTATGGTGTTATGCTGAGAAAATATGGCCTAGCAGCTGATAACATTGTAGATGCACGATTGATCGACGCGAATGGAAGGATTCTTGATAGAGCTTCCATGGGAGAAGATCTATTTTGGGCAATTAGAGGAGGTGGTGGTAATAGTTTTGGACTTGTCCTTGCATGGAAGATCAAATTAGTAGATGTTCCTGAGATAGTAACTGTTTTCACACTTGACAAGACATTGGAACAAAATGCCACTAAGCTTGTTCATAAGTGGCAATATGTTGCTCCAAGATTCCATGAAGATTTGTTCATTAGGATCTTGGTTAGTAGATTGAACTCAAGTAATCAAGGAGATGGTAACAACCAACAAACAATTGTAGCTTCATTCAACTCCATATTCCTTGGTGGTATCGATCGATTACTTCCTATCATGCAAGAAAATTTCCCAGAATTAGGGTTGAGAAGAGAAGATTGCATTGAGATGAGTTGGATAGAGTCTATAATGTACTTTGCAGGGTTCCCAACAGATGGACCTCTTGATGTCTTGCTAAGTAGGGTTCAACTCTCAACGCGTTACTTTAAGGCAAAATCAGACTACGTGTATCAGCCAATTCCAGAGGGAGGTCTTGAAGGAATATGGAGATTCTTCTTTGAAGATGAAGCTCAATCATCTCAAGTGATCTTAAGTCCTTATGGTGGGAGGATGGATGAGATTTCAGCATCCGCTATCCCGTTCCCCCATAGAGCTGGGAATTTATACAAAATCCAACATTTGGTGTATTGGGATGAAGAAGGAGAAGAAGTAGCTGAGAGGCATATAAGTTGGATAAGAAGGCTTTATTCTTACATGGCTCCTTTTGTTTCTAAGTTACCAAGAGCTGCTTATATCAACTATAGGGATCTTGATATTGGAGTGAACAACATAAAGGGATATACAAGTTATGTACAAGCTAAGGTTTGGGGGATTAAGTATTTCAAGAATAATTTTGATAGATTGGTTCATGTGAAGACTAAGGTGGATCCTTCAAATTTCTTTAGGAATGAACAAAGTATTCCTTCACTTACTCAGTGGAAGAACAAAGGTGAATGAAGTTCATCACTATACAAAAAATAATATGATGCATGTTATTATTTAATTAATTAAGTACATATAGTTTCTCTTCATTGTTTGTATGTATTATAAAGGGTCATGCATGTGAGAACATGGCACTCGATAAGACTTGTGTAGTAATTTTATATTTATGTATGTAATTTGCTTGTTCTATGAAATTATTGTATATTATTGATTGATAATAAAAGTGGTTTAATTTAATTTATTTTTATGGTCTTTTTCCTTATATATTGCTTCTTATTTTTCTCAATATTTTAAATCATTACTAACAAATTGTTTAATCATTTTATTTTATGTCCTACAATATATTCTTAAGTGATATGACAGATCCAACAATTTACTTCATGCTGCTTTTTATAGAACGTCTAATTGTAAATTCTATTATCTTAAATTTTCAAAAATATGGGGCTGATATTATCAACTGAATTTTTTTTCTAGAAATAAAAAAAGAAAAAAAAGAATTGAGTTTCCATTAATAGCGTTAACCCCGTTAAAATTTACCTAGCTAGCAAGAAAACGAAAGAAAAAAAAGGAGGACTTGACTTTTGACTTGTCAAAAATAAATGTTTTAATATTCTTTGTTAAGGGGTTTTGAATTTTGATTTGTCAAAGAATAAATGTTCAAATATTCTTTGTTCGTTTAATTTGAGTTATATTTTGATCAGACAAATTATGCTATTTTAATACATTATTTTATTCAACTATTTGATTTATAATCGAGTCATGATTCAATATGTAAAAGGACCAAACAAATTAAACAAATTTGAATTAATTTTACTGCCTTTAATTTCACTTTTTCCAGTGGAACAACTTTTTTAAATAAAATTTTAAAATTATTGAACGCATTATTATCACCATCATCATCATTACCACAAATCATATACATATACATAGTATAGAAGAACTAATAAGAATAACTCCAATTTTAATGGTTCTGAGAATTTATAGGAATTAAACCAATATTAATTTCTTTCTTTTAATATATTTTTCTCCTTTTTTTTAATTCGTTAACATTTTAATATATTTTACATATTTTAAAGCTAAGATAATAATATATCATTTTAATATATCTTTTTTAATATATTAAAAAAAACAACGAACAATTAAAAGTGAATCGGAATAATTTATATATTCTCAAAGGCCAAAGCCTTCTTAACAAACCAAAACGACACCCATCTGGCCGAAATATCGAAAAAGAAAATTTGCAATATATAATATATATTATTATACTATATAAATTCATTGTTTATTCATTATTCAAATTCAAATTTCATCTAAATAAAAATTCAACTTCTATTATTAGAAACTTTTATTTATTGCATTGATTTTCTAAATCAAGAAATTAGTATTATTGCCAGTAAAAATAAGTGACTCTCTTGCTTCGATTATAAGAATCGAGTAGTAGGCGTATGAGTATCATCGTCACTGTCACGAACCTGCTACGTAGTACTTATAAGACAACTGACAGAATTCTGAGAAAGTAGTATTTATTCGTTTATTTTATTTTTTATAGGGAAAAGGATCTGATATACCCCTTAATTTTGTCATTTAGAGCTGATATACCCCTCGTTATGAAAGTGACTCATATATACCCCTACTTATATACAAATGGCTCACATATACCCTTTTCCTCTAACGGAAATGAAAAAAATTAATTTCAGGTTAATTTTTTATTATTTTAAAAAATATATATATAATCCCATATGGGTATATTTAATCCTCCTCAAACATATTTATTTTTTTTAACTTTTTTTTTTGTTTCAATGACTAATTTAGATTTATTAATTTGATGGTCAAATTTATTTATGTTTCACTAATATTCTTGTAAAACTTATTATAGATGACCAATTTTTTTTCTTCAAGTACAAAAATTAATTTACAATATAGACAAAAAAAATAGTTTTAAATTATAATATAGCCACAAAAAAAATAGTTTTAAATTTATTTTTAGAAATGAAAGAAAAAAATAAAATAAGAATAAAAAACTCAAATAATTATAATAAAAGAAGTCAAAACATAATTTATGTATGAAAAAGATTAAAATATACCTTAAACTTTGCTAGAAGAATCATATATA